>JAGVVM010007169.1:0-27289 GCA_019149425.1 Psidium friedrichsthalianum
CCTTTGCAGAGTGCAGGAATCGAATCCTGTACCTGTAATACTGACGTCTCCTCTCCGATCCCTTTTATCAGCAGGGTTGTACGCCTATTTCTTGAGACCCCAAAATTTCTTCGAGGTCGGGCCTATGGACCAGATCAGGCTAGGCCCAAAGAGGCTGGGCCCAATAATGTCAGTGTAGAGCTCAATTGTTACAGGGACCCGCAACAGAATAGGAACCGGGATGCGAAGTATGAATCTTGCATGTTTTCGAAAGCTTAACTAGTTGACGGATTGACTATAAGATTGTTTTATTCCTCATCAATTATCTTATGTAAGACTTTTGGAAAGCTGAAAAAAAAATCACTTACATGTGTTGACATGCCGTTTTCACGTGCAATAAGTGTAAAGGATTGGCCTTAAGTTTTAGTTTTATTCCGACACTGAGAAAACAATACTTCAAAATTACTCGGAGGTTATTTCTTGAGACAGGTTAAATGAAAAAGACTATGAACGTCGCATGTTTCTAGGTGGGCTAAAAAGCACGTCGCTATTGTGCTTTCGTCCAGATCGCATGGAAAATCAACACATGGCCATTGAAAATCCATTGTCGTGTTATTTGTAGATAGAGAGAATTGAGAAATTGAGTTATTCGATGCCGAAGAATACCCCCACGACATTGACGCACCGGTCCACCACTTGAGCCCTTTCCATGACGATGCCTTCATGAGCTATGACCTTGCCTCTGCCCCCTCCAATGTCTTGTTTCTTGTGATTAACGCGTTGTAGTATTGGTATTGGAGAAAACATTGAATCCTCCACATGTAATATCAATTGGTTATTCAAAACCAATCATATCTATCAATTACACATCAAGAAGGTAGCTGAAATCACATAAAATGTGAGATTCATGATTATGCGAAAAATGAAATTCACTCATTCTACCCTGAAGTATATCTATTTTTGCTCTCTCTCTCTCTCTCTCTCAAATGGACCATTCACCTCTACAAAATCAATAAGGGCTAGTCTATATTCATTTTTGGGCATAGTCCCTACTTAGATTTTCACAATCAGATCGAAAAATAGTAGTCACATCTGTCCATATTAAAATTTGTGGTAAAATATACATATATTACATTTTAATCCAACGATTCTTTGGGCATTGGATGCTTCAAGAATGATATAGCTTTTGAGGTTGCCGGTAGTTGGACACAATCACACATTTAGCTACCTCGTCCATGATTTGTCAAAGGCCTTTCCTATTAATATCTCCGTTTGTTTCACGAAAATTGACTTTCTGAAAAATATTTTCCAGATTTTCCGGTGTTTGGGGGACGGAAAATCGGCTAACCCTGGAAAACATTTTCCTCTTATGGAAAAATCTCTTTGAAAAGTGTGGAAAACGTTTTTTCTCTTTAAAAAGCCGTCGGTCCCCGACCGTCGATCACCGCCCACGGCCACCCGCCGCCGCCGCTGCCGCCGCCGGTCGCCTCCTGCCGCTGTCGCCGATCACCCGCGCTGGTCGCCGCTGCCATCGTCACCGATCGCCGCCATTGCCGGCCATCGGAAAATCAATTGCTTGCCAAACGACGGAAATTGTTTTGTAGTTCATTTTTAAGTATTAGCCAAACACCAAAAAATATTGTTATTTTCTTGAAAAATGACTTCTTGAAAAATGTTTTCCCCAGAAGGCCATTTTTCGTGAAACAAACGGAGCCTGTTAATTGAAAAAAAATAGGGATCGATTTCGCCGATGATGGCACAATACAACCCCTAATTGAAGATGTTGCGCGATGATGTCATCATGCGGTCATTTTTTCCCCGCCAGGCTTCTTCAGCACTTTTAAACTAGGGACGTCATATTTTTGAGATCTTGGGCCGAATAGAAATTTCGACTGATGGAGGCCTGGGAGCAAACCAATGCTGCGGGCCAACCCATTTTTTTTTTTTTACAGTAATGCACATTGCGCTTTTTAAGCCTAATTCAAGTCCATTAAGCCCAATTTCTTGACCCACCAAGCTCTCTATTGACCGACCCCCCCCCCCCCCCCCCAAAAAAAAAAAACACACACACACACACACAAAAAAAGAGACCTCTCTAATGAAACCTAGATCCAAATCCCAATTAGGATAAAATGAAAAGCCCAAGGTATTGTAGCATTTGGATAAGGGAAAAATGAGAGAGGAGAAAGAGGGGAAAAAAAAGGGAGAAAAAGACACTTGATTTGAGCCCAATTTCCTTGTCATTGGTGTGTCCATTTTCTAAAGAGGGTAAGTATATCTAACTATGGAGAATACTAAGTTGAGAGAATTCTGATCCTAAATTAAATATACTTGCTATCAAATGACACCATTTGATTCACATGAATTGAATGGTGATGTTCTTAGGAAAGGTATAGACCATGGAACTGGCTAATAGAATGTGTTGCTAATTATCATTTCCATCATTGGCGTGCTCAAATGCAGAAACAAAAGAATGGTGTGAGCCCTGATGAAAGGCACCTTCAAAGGTTAGCTAGTAGGTAACACGTGCAAAGTTCAAAAGTGATTCGCGGGTCATATGAGAAAAGAGTATTTGGTGTCCTAACTTCAACTTTGAATTAGGCTTAGTTTGAATTTTCAAAGTTTTGCTTTTATTGTTTGTAGGTAGATACAATTACATCTCTAGGGATATATATATCTATACATGTATTTATGTATGTATATATATCTTTGTATGTATAGATCAGGAGAGAGACATAGTGAAATGTGGAAGCTTTTGAATTGAAATTTAACTAGCTCTAGATTTATTACATCAGAGCACTATGTCATTTGACTACATTATTTACAATTTCATTTTATGCACCGAAGCTTGTGGAGCCTATGCAAAGCAAGTGGGAGCTCGATGAGCAAGTTGATGGCAATGAGTGGACAGCTTCCCCTCCCCATCCCTTACTCGTCCTTTGAAAGCCGTCATTTGGCTGTAATACTAGGCAGATCTCACATGACCTGATGATGATAAACATGAATGATCTGTTCTATATTTATCCAATTGAAAATCCAAATATGAGTTTAATCTCTCAAAAGTTGACTGGTCAAGAGAATTTGGAATGGAGTCATGACTTTGGCGCTTCAGGCAAAGACTAAACTTGGATTTGTGGATGGGACAACTCCCATGCCAAATGAGGATGCACCGGATAGGGTTGCATGGACTAAATGCACTGTGTTTGTTCGTTCATAGGTACTTAATTCAGCTTTAAAGGAAGTGTCCAAAAAGTGTATATATCTCACTGTAGCTAAAGAAGTGTAGGATACTTTGAAAGAGCTTTACTATCAAAGCGCCTAGAGTCTTTCCAAATTCAAAGAGCATTTTCAAATTATTCCCACCAGCAACTTTTTTTTTTGGATCAAAATAACATTTTATTTACTTCCTTATTGAAATACAAGAGAGAAACATCTTAGTTCAAAGAGTACAACTTCAAATCAAGACAAATCTTAGATAACTTCAAAACAAAATAAGCTTCAAATAACAAGAACATTCACATTGGATGAATATTTCTTAACCTCGAAAGATTATTGAGTGGAATGAGTGCATTGATCACCTTATTTGATGCACTTGTGGTGCCTAAAAGGAATTCTTTGAGCAGCAACAAGAAGATCAGATTGTGCAATTTTGACGGGTCATAATAAAATTAGATTTATGGACAAAGCCTATCAATCATGTAAGGCAAGAGGAGAAATAGAGAAAAATCTCATCTGCTTTATCCAACACTTACGAGGGGTTGGCATTAGATCAAGAAAATCAGAAGGTTAGCGACAGAATAAGAAGTTTTCCAATCCCCAAGAGAAAAAGATTTCTCAGAAAACTCTTAAGTACATGTATCATTACTCTATTTTACTTTGCTTGAAATTAGCTATAACTCACAGTTAGGGCATAGGGACTTCATCCTCGTTGTTTTCTTTGGGGATGGTAGAAGGGTTAGTGATATTGTTTCATGAAGTCCACGAATGTCTGATGCACACAGTCCAAACGGCAGGAACATCCGAAACAATCAAAGTGAGGATATCCGACACCGCGAGCTATAGGGTGGCCGAGAGGTGATGCTTATTGTATAATGAACCTCTACAAGCTTAGTGTATAATCAACTAATAAATTCACCATCCAATGAGAACAGATAAATTGAAAAATATTATTGCTAATGTAATCTTCTTCTCGATACTGTGGAAATTTCTTCTTTTTTTTTTACTATTGAAAAATATTATTGCTAAGATTCTTGACTGTCCCAAGGAAATGATATATCTTGCGAGCGACGTGAATCAGAGATTGTCATCTCTGTCTCGAGAGTGCTGGCAGTGAATTCTTTCAGCAAAAATGAAGTGGAGTGCCGTTTGCGGCATCTCTCAAGTAGAAGAGCTCCTTCTGTTCTGCCATCTCTTTGACTACCTGCATCAAAGACGATGAGGATCCTGACCAACATGACTCATGGTAAAAAGTTTTCTCATGCAGCTGTGCTTTCCATGACACAATAATTACATATCCAGAACCGTGGCATAAACAGGGGACATGCCCTGAAGCCTTGATGGATCAATTCAAACGGAACAGCCAGCAAAAGTTTGAAAATCTCTGAGTCCTCGGCCTCGACTGCCAAATACAATGTGCGTTTCCCTTGTTTGTTTTCCCTGCTAAGTGGCTCCGAGTCTGCGAGTACCAAACGGCGAACCGGTTCACAGCGACCATTCGTTACAGCCTCGCCCCTCTACATTGGACAAAGTTTCTCGCCAAGTGAACTAGGATTTCGACTGCACTCAACCTCCCTGTCCTGGCTGCCACATGAAGTGCTATATCTTCTCTTATCCTTTTGCTGTGAGTAGATTCTTAGGAAGGCAACCGATGATAACTCTTATAATACCATCCTTCTCTACGCTCTTGGCCACCACTTGATGCAACCAGTTCCCTTTACGGGCTAAGCCTATTGGAAATGGTCAATAAAGTCACTCCTTGCTTTCTAGGTTCATCTCCCGGCGCTTTGATGAATTTGTCAGCCTCGCATTTGTCTACGGTGGTATGCAACGGGGGATTTGTACTTTTAATATTATGGGCATCACGGTTGGCTCAAATCCGATATGAAGATAGATTTTTTGCCTGTGATTGCCCCAGATGGAACAAATGACTTTTTACAAACTCCATACAAAGGAATATTCTTCTCTATATGTCAGTCAGTTTAAAGTTCAAGGTAGAGAATGTGTGAAACTTTTCCTTGATATTCACTTGTTTAATAGAAAGAGATTACGTCAATACAATAATTTGAGGTTAAGAGCAAGAACAAAGTACTTTGATTAAGTTGTGTTTGCACATAAACACCTATGCTTCACTTAAATATGTGCTAATCACTATTCAGTACACTGGAAAAAAAAAGGACAATTAACGACTCTAATGACCTACAACATCACTTTTTACGGTTATTACATGATTAATTAATGAATTCAATTAAGATGACACAAGTACACGGTCCACCTCTTGTAAAATCTATGCCTTCACAAACATCAGCGAAATAGTTAAGGGCTTCTCCTGTTTGATTTTATTTGTTTAATTTAAAATGCTGCAAATGATCTCCTTGAGACCACAAAACTTCTAGAAGGTTGGGCCATATTACGGGCCGATGGATTCGGCATATCCAAAAAATAATTGGGCTTAGATCGGGGCTTAGGGCCCATGATGCCAGGCCTGAGCTTAAACGAACTTGGCGTGGCTGATATGGCCCAATGCCTTGGCCTAGTCCTAACTTCCTGCCGAGTACTTTTCATCGAACCGAAGCATGGGCGAGATTCGTTGGTCGATATATTCACCATGCATACCAACACTGTTCCATTCAGCACCATCCGAGTAGGGTGTCAAGAACTAACTTGAAAACAAACCGAAATTTCATGCATTTTTCGGTTCAATTTGGAATTCGGTCCAGATCATGAAAAATAATTGGTTTTTTTTTTTTTTTCAGTTCGAATGACCAAACTGAAAAGCAACCCAATTGCTCATAAAGGATTGGTTCTCGAAACAGTGAGCTAAGCTAAGTAAGGCAAAAAACAAAAAAGAAGAAGAAGAAATGTACTCCTGACAAATCAAACTGAATCAAACCGTTTGACATCCCTACAGTATCTGTAGAAGCCAAATAAGAACCACGTTTGGAATCTTTTCTTCCCACGGTGATGTCAAACTAGTATGGAATTTGACTTCACTGGTTATAGAGAGGGAAGAAGAAGAAGGAAAATTTGAATTGGTCCTCAAGGAAGACAATTTAATCGTCAGTAGTTTCGATCCACTGTAATGGATGTTTTTTTTTTTTTTTCCGGTGAGGGCCACTGTAATGGATGTTTTTTTTTTTGGTAAGGAAGCCACTGTAATGGATGTTAAATTTTATAAAAGCCAAAAAAATAAAAAGAACCTTTGTAAGTTCCACCATCTCCTTAATGCTTTAAATTATGGGAAATTTTTTTTAATAAATGACTATAATTCCAGCTTTTCTGTAATATTAGGCCATAATCTAATCACCATTCTATCCAAATTGTCTTAGATTCCATATATAACTAGACATTAAGTGAATTCTCTAACAATTCTCCGGATTTTCTGCTTCATCCTTCAACTCCTTTGCAATGATTCAATTTAGTCATCTTACTTTTTCTTTGGTCAAAATATCATATCTATTATATTGATAATACGAAATTAACTAACATTGCTTCCATGTAGTTAGCGCAGACATGCCTGTACAGCTTAGTTTATAATAAACTACTATAACCATCTCCGAACAAAAAAAAAAACTACTATCACCATCTAAAGAGTAAATAAATTGAAAAGAAAAATATGATGGCAAAGATAATTTTCATCTTACATGAAAGGAAATTTGTCGAGTATTGGAGCTAGAATTTATATTTTTTTTTAGTCAAAATAACATTTCATTGACTTCGTTATTGAACTACCAAAGCGAAACATCTCAGTTCAAAGTGCACAACTTCAAATCAAGACAAATCCCAGACAACTTCAAAACAAAACAAGCTCCAGATAATAATAGAGATCATCAAAATCGGGTTATGGGTCATGCGCTCAAAGAGCACACACTAGGACTCCATCTAATGCTACAATTTTGCTTTTCAGCAGTGGTATCTGTAACACCATCAGAGTAAAATGATTGAACAAGCTTAGATTTGATATCTAAGAGACTGAAACCTTCACAAATCTTCTATGATCCTCTTCAAAATTGAACTTGTTCCCCAATGGAACTTGAGGAAAGTAAAATCCCGAAAACATACAAGAAAAAGGTCCCAAATCTAGACTAGATCAGGATAGAAGTTTCCCAAAATGGGAAAGAAAAGTTTCAGATCTAGACTAAATCGGGAAAAAAAATTTCAAATGAAAGGAAAATAAGAAAAGGAAATAGAAAAACACAAAGACGGAATGGGAGAAGGGGAGGGAGAGAGAGATCCCTCTCAGCTAGAATTTACAGTTGCTGACTGCATTATCGGATTAGGAAAGCACTGCTATTCGAATTCAATGTACTACTGAGATATAATCGATTCCGTAAGTGCAAGTAAAAATCGGTAATTTGAATTGGCCATTCCTATATATTGTGAGGACTTCAATTCATGAATTTGTGATTTAACCTCTCATTAGATACTCTTGGGGAGAATTATCACAAACGACAAAGAAGACTTAACTACTATGAAGTTTGTACAGTGAACATACAGAAATTTGTACGGTGTCCTGATGTATTTCACCTAGGTTGGGGTCCGGTGTCCGCCTTCTTGGCCGTGTTTTGGCCGTGTTTCTTTTGCTTGGGGTCTGTTTTCGCCCCTCTTGGCCGTGTATTGGCCGTTTGCGCTGTGCCTTTGGGCTCTCTCTCTTGCCGTTACACCTTTGTACCTATTGGGACACTCTCGTGTCTTAGTTGGTGCGAGGTTTTTGTGTTTCGGCTCCTTGTAATCGCGCTTTGAGTAGCTAATTTATTTCTTACTTTCACCAAAAAAAAAAAAAACATACAGAAATTTGTACAATTCGGAAATTAAACAATAATCACCACTTTGAAGCTTGAAGAGATCAGTATAATGCCTGTACCCGAAATCCGAATTCCAACCCATTAGTCAATCACTAATTATCACAAATAGTCACTAAAAGTAAATGCAATGTGCTTAATTCTTGAAATTACAAAGACTAATTCTGTTCAATTAGCCCAAAACCTAATTCCATAAGAAAAGGAAAAATCTAGCTACGTAAAATCGTATTTTTATTTGGGAAATGAAAGGTGAGAACATTTCTGGAAAAAATGACCCAAAAAAAAAAAAGGAGGCGCAGGGGTTGGCGGCTCGATTGACACGTGGCATTTTGCAGTGAATAGACGATGAATATAAAGTCCTGTGAAGTTTTGAGAAGGGCTGCCATATTCGGAATATACGATGGAGCAGAATGAGGTCCCACATGTGCAAGATGGATTTACATTAACAAAGAAAGTCGCCGGTACTAGAGCAAAGATTGATCCATTGGTCAATTCTCAATTTCTCATTCCCACACCTCTTTATTATGTACTTAAATCGCTACAACAGATGCTAAAAATATTGGAAGACAAAGAAATCACGCCATAATTCTTGCTTGTTGACGCCAGTATGGCGAGCAAAAAGTGCTGGATACTTTTCAGGGGAAACAACAACGTTTTTTTTCTACGCACTCCAACAAAATTAAGATTTATGCCGGTGACTCAACTGAAACTGTCTTGACCTCCGTCCCTGCAACCATAGGATCTAAAAGCAGACAAAGAAATGCTGAAATCGGCAATGGCTTCTAACTTGTTTGCTGCAGGCATTTCTAGCTATGCTTGTTCTTCAGCCCCTGTCCACGATGCCTCGACTAGGATTTTAACTTGTATTACCCATCGTACAGAGCAACAGAAAAGGAAAGAAAGAATCTAACAATCATCCATAGTTAATTATAGAGATACATCAAATAATATGCTAATCCTAATCAGGAAAGTAAATTAATGATTGCCAAAAACCAGGCCTGTTCTTGTATCTGAAACGGCGTACTGCATATCCAGGTAGGGCTCCAACCATGTAGTAAAAGGACACAAAACGCATAGCAGTCTTGGAGAATGGGAATATCAAGGCTCCTAAAGAATTACGAGCGTCATGAGGAAAAAGACTGCGATGCACAGCAGGAGGACAGCGAGCCAAGTAAGTTTGTTCAGTGCTACAGTTACACCTGCCAAAAATGCCACTGACATGCCAGTGAGAGCTATCAACAACAATGGCCCGGCTGCGAGGTAAGCTTGTTCTGCTATGTAGAAATCACTCATGTGACCCCAGAGGAGGACTACCACCCCAAGGATGGAGCTGTACATGGCTAACATGTTGGCAATTACGAAAACCTGAAACACTCTGTTGTGCAGCATGGCCGCCATCCCTGGGCGTGGATCGCTAGAAGCATTATATCCACCGGGCAAGGTGAAGCCGGCGGCAAACGTGACAGTGGCCACAAGTGTGGCCACTAGCAATCGAGTGTTGACCTCGTCCTTCATCCATTCGGCATTTTCTCTCGGCGACCGAACGTCTCGGCCTCTGCTCTGCGGCACACCCGCGGTAATCAAAATTGCACGTCCTAGTAACTGCAAATGTCAAATTCGGAGAATTAGTAGGCATCAGTCATGAGCAGAGTAAATTCAATTAACAGTAAGCATGTCCTGCAACAAAAAATTACACTACCGCTGGATATTTGGTGGACAAGCTTGCGGATTTCATGGCCACATCCAGGGCGGTCAACTTGTCGTTGTTCAGAAGCCCAAGTCACTCCTTTTATCCCTCGTCAGATAGAGCATAACTTGGCAATGATTATGCATCGATGCCAAATGGAGGGGTGTGTTTCCATTGGCATCTTTCGAGTTCGCCAGCTTCAATTGATGACGGCCTCGTCACAACCTACGCTTATCTGATAGACCCCGTCGTTGTTCCCGGCCTTGGCAGCAACGTGAAGAATATTCTGACCCTTATTGTTTTTTATCTCTGCCACGTCGGGCCACGTGCCTCCTATTAATTGGTTCCCTATAAAAATCCGAGAAGCCGCTGCCTTCTTGGCAAGCGATGTGAATCGGGTAGGAACCGTTTTTGTCCGTTTGAAGGGCGAGATCTGGGCATATATCCAGCAGGAGATCCACTGCCCTCCAATTCCCAATCGACGCTGCGAAGTGGAGTGGTGTCCCCCGTCTTCACCGCGCACGTGGAGTAACTTCGGAAGCTGATCTACAACTTCCTTAATATATCTGACATTACAGGCCATAGCAATTTATAGGTTGGGTGCAATTTACTCGTTAAATAACTGATTTACTTTCTGACCAAAAGCTATTATCAAACTTCTCTCCAAATTGGACGAATATGAATTTCTGAAAAGAGAGAGCAAAAAGCAGTGCAATTTTGCTTACGTCTATGCGTCTATGGGCTAGAACTACACACGAAAGCATCAATTTACCTCGATTCTCCTTCTTAATTGCGGCCAAAACCGGTGACATGCCCTGTATCTTGACCGCGTAAGCTTCATCTCGAGCAGATTCTTCCAAGAGAAGCTGAAGAATCTCCCAGCCCGCCCCCTCGCGATTTTTGCATTCTGAATCCTCGCACTTTTCGACCGCCAGATACAATGGAGAATTATTACGATTGTTCTTCCAGTACAGAACCTCCGAGTCTCTTGTCAGGCGAATGAGCATTTTTGTCGCCTCTATACTTCTATTTTGAACGGCGACATGGAGTGGAGTATCCTCCGAGGAGTTTTTCCGAGTCACGAGGTAAGTGAAATTGATGAGAATGAGCTCCATGACATTTTCTTTCCCAGAGCTTGCTGCTACATGTAGCAATGAATTCCCGGACGGGGTGACTTGGTCGAAGATGAGAGGCAAAGCTAGGTTCCTGGACTCAAACTCCTTTTCTAATGCATCGACGAATTTCACGACGTCACCTTCTTTCGTGGCTTCGTATAGGTCGCGATCCATAATTTTGCTCAGACCACCATCTCCGAGCCATCTCTGGTTACGTGGAGTTAGGACGTTTCTTGCCTTCAAAGCTTCAAGCCTTTCCTCTGGCGTAGCCCTTGTTTCCCTCTCATCCATGCTTACTACCATGTGATCCATTTCGGACGCCAGGAGTCTTTACTGGAGCAAATAAGCAAGCAGAGATACGGAGGTAAAAGATGGAAATGGTGGACGGAGTACGCAAGCTGCTGGCAGAGAGCACTCCCTCTTATAAAAGGTCCAAGTTTTCCCATCAACCCAACACCGGGATTGATTTTAGAGCAGACTGTCAAGTAGCTTCCAGCCCAAGACGTTACTTTGTAGATTTACTTAATGTCAATTACGCATCCAAAATTAGTGAGATCCACATTGTTCAAATCATACGTGTTTCAATATAATTGCTACATAATGTTTGAATCTGTTCATTTCATCATCAATCAATCCAAAGAGTCAATAACTAACCTTATATAACCTTGATGGTGAATTTGCCAATAAAAAAAAATGATTATTGTAGTGGATAAATGATCCCCACGAATTCGCATCAAATCCTACAGTTTGTATTGATTTATATAACTCACGTATTAGGTTCCCCGAATAATTTCTAAAGGGCCCACACCGTACTTTTCTCTTCTCAAGTGGCCCCCACATTGAGTCCTTTTTTTTTAACCCACATTCTACCCTCCCTTTCCCGACAAAATATTGCACATTGAGCGGCGCCTCCATGTGCAGATTCGCTTGTTGCCCTTGAATGAGAAATATCTCCTAACATCTATTCAAACGAAAATATCTTCCGAATGTTGCTGGTCGGATATCTGGCCCCGGCATCCCGTTCTCTTTCCCTATTATACTGAAAAGGTCTCTCCATGCGGAATTATCCTTCGGAAAATTTAGTAAAAAAAATTTTAAACTTCCTGCAATTGTGTTTTTAAACTTTCTTTTGTCAGTGAGTCCTAAAACTTTGTAATTATGTCAATTTAATCCATTTGGCTGACCGACACTGATGTGAATAATTTCTAATACATTTTTATTTTCATTTTTCCTTATTTACTTCTTTTTCTTTCTTCTCCCTTCCTATTGCTACCGTGGCCGGAGAGGACCACGAAGCCCTCGTCAGCCACAACATGAGAAAAAAAAAAGAAATATTAAAATACATTAAAATATTATCAAAAATTGTTTACGTTAGTATCGACTGGCATTGTTGATTGAATTTGCACAATTACAAAAAGTTTATGACTCCATTGGCAAAACAAAATATTTAGGACTAAATTGGCACAATTGCAATAGATTTAGGATTCTTTTTGGTAATTCTCCCATATCCTCCATGCATAAGAACACTCTATCGTATTGTTTTGGACCAATTGTTCACCAATTTTACTAGCTGGGAACAAAGGAGACATTCAAATGATGCGAGTTAATCATACTCAGTCCTTTGTTAACTCTATTTCTTGTATAATAATGAAGTTTAGAGGAAAAGAAAGGCTTTTAATCTTTCCCAATTTGCATTTCCTTCCTTTTTTTATTGCTATGTATCATCATTGCTTGTTATACAAACTCAATAATAGATACACATGCTTATGTCACGGTTTGATCCATGATTATTAACATGTTCTTTTTCGCCGGTTTGCTCGCTAGGATGAGCCCTCATTTTTTTTTCCCCCTGAATCCCGCCATTGATCACCGCAAACGGGGCTATTCTGTGGAACATCTTGTCCGGCCACGTAGCTCTCCCCTTGTCAACGACATCTCAAAGTTCCATATTGGATGAGAGAACCCTATTGAATGATAAATAAACTTACATTCACTCTAAAATGGTCACCACCCTATTAGAGTAGTTTTGGGCTATATAGGAAAAAATTACCAAAAAAAAAAACTAAAACCTATTATAAAACTATCAATTCAATTCTAAATATTTTAATGATTTGACAATGTAGTCATTCTGATCAATTTTGGCTCGAATTTGTGGACGTGGACGCCAGGTGTCCTACAGCACTGACTTGAACAATTTTTGCAATTTCTTTCTTTTGTTTTTACCATTCTAAGAAGCAATTAATAGTTTAAACTGACGCTAATGCCAATCGTAAGACAGCTATTTCACGCGGATCTTCTAAATTTTGTCATAGACATGCTTTTACTGGCTCTATTGTGCTACATGGAAGCTAATAATGTGAAAGAAGCTAGGCTTTCTTGGACATTCCTGTCGAAGGCATACTTTAATCAAGGGTCTCAAGATTTTGGTTAAGTAAAAAAAATGCGAAGTAAAAGTCTGTTTAAAATACATCCTAAATTGGAATGGCTGAAATAGCAAGTCTTCCATGATTCACATCAGTCTTGCAGTTCGTATTTGTTTTAAGTAATGCATTAGGTTCATTGAGCAATTTCTAATGGGTGACACCAACCCCTAAATGTAGGGGTGAGCGGTTCCAAGTTCCGTATAGGTTTTACCTGGAAACCTAGAACCTGGAACCTACCCGTCTATACAGGTTCCTCATTTTATGGAACCTGAAACCTACCCTGCATATCTTGGAACCTAGAACCTACCCTGTCACAGGTTCCAGGGTCTGTTCCAGGTTCCACCCAAATTTCACATGTATTCTTAATTGAACGATTATAGTGAATAATCACATTTAATGACCATCACCTACTGCTAAAATTTACTGACCGCAACTCATATTTAGAGACGAAAAATATGAAACATAACAAAGTAAAAGTCTTAATAATAAAATGGTTCCAGATTACACACTCAACATTGGATATTATGGAATACCACAGGATGACGCAAAGACATATACCAAGAAAAAATATAAAACTTGCTCCAAGGTCTAGGTTCCGGTTCCAGGTTCCACCTACCTAGAACCTGGAACCTACCCGTCAGAATAGTAACCTAAAACCTACCATTCATACCTTGGAACCTGGAACCGATCAGTTCCATCGGTCCGATTCTTCAGGTTCCAGGTTCTACCCTGGAACCATGCTCACCTCTACCTGAATGTTCCTTTGGCACGGTTCATATCATCTCTCTTCCTTTTGCTTTCAGTGAGGCCCCACATCTCTCTCTCTCTCTCTCTCTCGGAAATTTAGAGTTTAGGTGACGGATTTTGGTTGATCCAAGGCTTTGCATCGAGTTTAGATCGTTGCCTAGTCTTTTTCAGGAACGAAAATATCTTCCAATGGGGTGGCCCGGGTGGGCCCTGCTGGAGATTAATGGGTCCAATCATTCTTTCCAATTATACCGGTCTTTGAGTGAATAAAATATCCTCCTACTCTAGGACCCTTTGTCGCAATGCTTTAGATAAATTTTCTCGATTTTATAGCTCTGTACAAAAGAGACGTTCATATGATGCAAGTTAATCATCTCCCGTCCCTCATTAATTCTACTTTTAGTAGAATAGATGAAGATTGGGATATGTATAAAATTTATAGAAATGGAAAATAGAATAAGAGAAAAAATTGTTCTTTTAATCTTGCTTAATTTTGTAATTTTTTCCCTTTTTTTTTGTATGTATCGTCATTGCTTATTATACACATACTTAGTGACATGGCATAAGCCACACGAGTTGCCACATTATTTAGTAAAATTTTCTTGGCATGTGTAGCAATACTCATTTTACTTTTCTTGAAATTAGCTAGTAAATCAATGCTTATAGTAATTTTCAACAACATGCTAAGCCCTTTTTTATCTATATTTATTGAGATTGTGAGGAAGGGAGATTAGCGCAACGTCTCTCCATGTGAGATTGCGAATGCTAAAGACACAAATAGGCTAGAGATTTACTCACAACATGACTTGAATTTACCACCTCATAGACGACAGTGTTTCCCCTTAACAAGTGGGTCACTACACTGAGTGTTACCCCTTTATCACCAGACTTCATCCTCATTTTTACCTTTCGGGGGTTTGAATAATAATATGATTTCATGAAGTCCCTAAATCTCTGATACGCAGCCCTAAGGGGAGGAATATCCGGAACAAGTGAGTGCCTCATCATAGTGGAGACTTCTAGAACAATGTTGAGAATATCTAATTTGAGCAGGTTTCCAAAAAGGTTTCCTATTTCGGATGTAAATAATATGTGTCTATATAAATATTCTACTCTAGTCTCATATACGCCAAAGCTTAAAAGATGAGTATAACATTTTTTTTTCACTTTCATGTTCATTTTCTGCTGCACTGGAGTCGATTTATCAAGAAAATGTGATTTTCATAGGGAGATAGTGAGAGGTATGTGCTAGTCAGTGTGAGGACACTAATGACCAGCAAGATCTCTATTTTACAGTTATTACATGATTAACTGATGATTTCCTGTTTTCGAACAAAATAAAATGAACGATCGGAAGGGTTTTCTACTAACTTGACATGCGATGTCTTTATTCTGGCCTTACGAGGGTCATGCGTGTAATCCCCAAACATTTACAAGCAGCAGCTAAATGAAACCTATTTTGATACTTTAACGTAGACCAAAGATGATCGGTAGACATAGAAAGTTCCACGCCGATTTCTACTGATTGACCGCTTCAACCTCATATAGTGTTTTTCCTTGTGGCCCGAGAATCACCACTTATCTTCAATGATCAATCTCTCGTTGACCATTGGCCCACTTTCTTTATTTTTTTCCCTCCCCTTTAGGTTGTTATTTTCCAAACCATAAGAGGGACAAGGAGTCCACTAATGTGCAACTTGGTGCTTTGACGGCTACAAGTGGAGATTTTAGCCTGAATTTTCGAAGGCATTTTCCCCTGCTAAGAAGCAATTTTGAACTAACACTAACATTGAGCGTAAGAAAACTTATGAGTTTTGTCATGGACATGCCTTTTACTGACTCTGTCGTGCTGCATGCAGGCTAACAATGCGAACAGAGCATAAAGAAGCTTTAAGCTTTGTTGGATATACATCCCGAGAGGCATACTCTTAGTCTCAATCAAATATATACTTGCAACGATTTAGATTAAGTAAAAAGTAAAAAGTATAAATCTATCAAGATACATACTAAATCCAAATCACTAAAATTAGTAGGTACCCACGATCCACCGCAAATCTTACGGTTCATATTTGTTTTAACTAACATATCCAGTTTGCCGGACAATTTTTAAAGGGCGACACCTAAATATGGACTCCCATTGATATTGCAAATATAATTTTTTTTGAAGGGGGGCCATCACGCCATTTAAGAAAAGTCGAGACAGGTTTCTCCGGGCATGGTCCATATCATATCTCTTAGCAGTATCACACTTTTCTACTTTTCTCTAGCGAGGCCCCACATCCTATTTTCCGTCTTTCTTGCATTGAATGATATAAGTACAAGAGCACGACTTTAATAAAGCGAGGCCTCAGCATCAAACTTAGCTTTTTTTTTTTAAAATAATTTTTTTTATAATTTTTTAATTTATAATTTTAGGTTTGTTAACTAGGCCCTTTCATGAAGAAAAGTATCTTCTAATTGGGTTTGGTGCCCACATCTTCTTTTTGTCCCAACTATCCGAGGTCTTTCCATGCACAAAGCTATCCTCGGGAGCCCTCGGTCGATAAGTTTAAGACCACTTTATCCCAATTATGTTTTATGTGTACAAAAGAGACATTCATGTGATGCAAGCTAATCATCCTCAAGTCCCCGTTTAATTCTACTTCTAGTAGAATACGTGAAGCTTGGGAAAAGAAGAAATTTTTGTTTCCTTAAAGATAATCATACATATCTTGCCACAAGTTATATCCATTACCCTCTAAATGAGATTGTCCACGCTTGAAACAAATGACTCCAATCAGATGTAGTTTTTATCCGCCTACACACTTGGGAAAATTTTCTCTATATGTTGGTCTCTTTAAATCTAAGGTGCGGAATATGTGAACTTTATCTTGCATTTTTAATTGTTCAATAGAAAGAGATTCCAGCAAAACGAATACTTGAGGTTGATACGAAGAAAAAAGTACTGTAATTAAGTGGTGTTTGCACGCCAACTTCAATGTTTTATATAGAAATCTACTAATTAGCGTGAGGGATCTGATGAACAACAAGATCTTTCTTTTACCGTTATTACGTGATTAATTGATGAATTCAAGTACGAACAAAATATAAATGAAGGATTGGATGCGGATTTCCCACTGAGTTGATACGTGATGTTCTTGGTCTGGCCTTATGAGAACCATGCATGTAATCCATCCTAAATCTGGACCGCTAAAAACAATAGTTTTCCCATGGTTGATCAATTTCACATTGATCAACAAAGGGCCAGTTTCTGCGTTTTTTCCCCTTCCCTCGGTTTGTTATTTTACAAACCATAGGGGGACAAGGAGTCCACTGGTGTGCAACTTGATGCCTTCAAGTAGAGATTTTCGCTTGCATTTCGAAAACAACATACCATTCTAAGAAGCAAATTTGATACTTTGAACTAACACTAGCACTAATCCTAGAAAGTAATTTCCCGCGAATCTTCTGAATTGGGTCGTATACCTGCCTTTTACCGACTCTGTTGTGCTGCATGCAAGTCAACAATGCAAATGAAGTAGGAAGAAGTGAGACTTTCTTGGATATTCATCTCCAAAGGCATACTCTCAACAAAACACATGCGTAGCAAGATTTGGGTTAACTAAAAAATTAAAAGCAGAAGCCTATCTAAATACATCCTAAAACTGAACCGCTAAAATTAGTACGATCCCCATGGTTAGCATCAATCTTACCATGGGAAAATTACAAAAAAAAGTCCTAAATCTATTGTAATTGTGCCAATCAGTCTTAAACTTTTTTTTTGGGTCAATTGAGTCATAAACTTTTTGCATCGTACCAATAGTCCATTTGGCCAACTTTTGACCGATTTTTTATAATATTTTTTGAATTTTTCTTTTTTTGTTTTTTTTTTGTCTTTTTTTTCTTTTCTTCCTTTTCGTTTCTCCTTCCCTTTCTTCACTGTGAGGACACTGATGACCAGTAAGATCTCTCTTTTACTATTATTACACGATTAAATGATGAATTTACATACGAACAAAATAAAAATGAAGGATTGGATGGATTTCCGACTAACTTGACACGTGATATCCTTATTTTGGGCTTATGAGGACCATGCGTGTGATCTATCCAATCATTGGTCCCTGTTGGAGGGAGTTATCTAGTTATAATTTTACTTGCGTTTTCTCCATTACTATTCAAGTTTTGACTATTTTATGAAACGTAATTACCTAGCATTTCAGATTCAATTTCTAGGGCTTCAATGAATTCATCGAAGTCTCTTTTTTATGCAACGATATACATTCAAAACGAGACTCATACTCTAATTTATGCACGTAGATTGCAGTTGGCTCGGATTTGGTCAAAGAAATAATGCCTCTAATCTCTCAAACCGGACTTCTTTTACCTGTCACATGCATTTATACATCTATTACCCTTTGACTATAGTTACCCCTACTAGAATGAAATGACTTTAATCAGATGGTGTCTATATTCCCCTATACACAGAGAAAATTTTTATCTATATGTTGGTCTTTTAAAGTTCTTTTATCTATATGTTGGTCTTTTAAAGTTTAAGGTATGGAATATCTGAACTTTATCCAAGATTTTCACTAGTCCAATAACAAGAGATTCTAGCATTACGATTGCTTGAGGTTAAGTGCAAGAATAAAGCACCCTAACTAAATAAAGTTTGCACGCCAACTTCGACACTTCACATAGATATTTGCTAATCAGTGTGAGGACACTGTTCACTAGCCATATCTCTCTTTTTATCGTTATTACATGATTAATTGATGAAGTCAAATACAATAAAATATAAAATGAAGGATTGGATGGATTTCCAACTAACTTGACATGTGATGTCCTAGTTCTGGCTTTTTGAGGACCATGCCTATAATCTGTTCAATCATCGACCCTCGTTGGAGGAAGTGGAGAGTTTATTTAGTTATAATTTTGTTTATGAGTCTTTCCATTAATATTCAAATTTTGAATAATTTTATGAAATGTTATTACCTAGTTTTCTAGATTCATCTTCTAGGTCTTTGATGAATTCATCGAAGTTTCCTTTTTATGCAGAGAAATGGATTCAACATTGGACTCATACTCTTATCTCATGCATATACGTCGCAATTGGCTTGGATTTGATCTAGGAATAATGCTTCTAATATCTCAAACAAGACTTCTTTTGTCTTCCGTAAGTATTTATATATCCATTACCCTCTGACTGGGATTACCCCCACTTGAAGCAAATGACTTTATCGGATGGAGTCTATATTCGCCTACAAATAGAGAAAGATTTTATCTATATGTTGGTCTCCTAAAGTTCAAGTTACGGGATATGTGAACTTTATCCTAGATTTTTACTTTTCCAATAAAAAGAGATTCCAACATTACCATTGCTTGAGGTTACAAGCAAGAATAAAGCACCCCAACTAAGTAGTGTTTGCATGCCAACTTCGATTCTTTACATAAATATTTCTAGTCAGTTTGAGGACATTGTTGACCAGCAAGATCTCTCATTTACAGTTATTACATGATCAACTGATGAATTCAAACATGAACAAAACAAAAATGAAGGATTGCATGGATTTCCTACTAACTTGACATGCGATGTCCTTGTTCTGGCTTTTTGAGGACCATGCCCATAACCTGTTTAATCATCGACCCTTGCTGGAGGAAGTGGAGGGGTTTATCTAGCTATAATTTTGTTTATGAGTTTTTCCATTAATATTCAAATTTTGAATAATTTTATGAAATGTTATTACTTAGTTTTCTATATTCATCTTCTAGGGCTTCGATGAATTTATTGAAGTCTCCTTTTTATGCAGAAAAATGGATTCAGCATTGGACTCATACTTTTATCTTATGCATGTAAGTTGCAGTTGGCTCTGATTTGATCTAAGAATAATGCTTCTAATATCTCAAACCGGACTTCTTTTATCTTCCATAAGTATATATACATCCATTATCCTCTTACTAGGACAACCGTCACTTGAAGCACATAGAGAAAGATTTTACCTATATGTTGGTCTCTTAAAGTTCAATGTGCGGAATATGTGAACTTTATCCTAGATTTTCACTTTTCCAATAAAAAGAGATTCCAGTATTACCATTGCTTGAGCTTATGAGCAAGAATAAAGCACCCTAACTAAGTAGTGTTTGCACGCCGACTTCGATGCTTTACATAAATATTTCCTAGTCAACGTGAGGATTGTTGACCAGCAAGATCTCTCATTTACCGTTATTACATGATTAATTGATGAATTCAAACATGAACAAAATAAAAATGACGGATTGCATGGATTACCTACTAACTTGACATGTGATGTCCTTGTTCTGGTTTTTTGAGGACCATGCCCATAATTTGTCTAATCATCGACCCTTGCTGGGGAAGTGGAGGGCTTTATCTAGTTATAATTTTTCTTATGAATTTTTCCATTAATATTCAAATTCTGATTAATTTTATTAATTGTTATTACCTAGTTTTCTAGATTCATCTTCTAGGGCTTCGATGAATTTTTTGAAGACTCCTTTTTATGCCGAAAAATGGATTCAGCATTGGATTCATACTCTTATCTTATGCATGTACATCGCAGTTGGCTTAGATTTGATCTAAGAATAATGCTTCTAATATCTCAAACCAGACTTCTTTTATCTTCCATAAGTATATATACATCCTTATCCTTTGACTGGGATTATCCTCACTTGAAGCAAATGACTTTAATCGGATGGAGTCTATATTTGCGTACACACAGAGAAAGATTTTATCTATATATTGGTCTTTTAAAGCTCAATGTGTGGAATATGTGAACTTTATCCTAGATTTTTACTTTTCCAATAAAAAGAGATTATAGCATTACCATTGCTTGAGCTTACGAGCAAGAATAAAGCACCCTAACTAAGTAGTGTTTGCACGCCAACTTTGATGCTTTACTTAAATATTTCTTAGTCAGTGTGAGCACATTGTTGACCAGCAAGATCCCTCATTTACCATCATTACATGATTAATTGATGAATTCAAACATGAACAAAATAAAAATGACGGATTGCATGGATTTCCTACTAACTTGACATGCGAAGTCCTTGTTTTGGGTTTTTGAGGACCATGCCCATAATCTGTCCAATCATCTACCTTTGTTGGATGAAGTGGAGAGGTTTATCCAGTTATAATTTTGATTATGGGTTTTTCCATTAATATTCAAATTCTAAATAATTTTATGAAATGCTATTACCTAGTTTTCTAGATTCATCTTTTAGGGCTTCGATGAATTTATTGAAGTCTCCTTTTCATGCAAAAAAATGAATTCAACATTGGATTCATACTCTTATCTTCTGCACGTACGTTGTAGTTGGCTCGAATTTGATCTATGAATAATGCTTCTAATATCTCAAACCAGACTTCTTTTATCTTCCATAAGTATTTATACATCCATTATCCTCTGACTGGGATTACCCCCACTTGAAGCAAATGACTTTATTTGGTCGGAGTCTATATTCGCCTACACGTAGAGAAAGATTTTATTCATATGTTGGTCTCTTAAAGTTCAATATGTGGAATATGTGAACTTTATCCTAGTTTTTACTTTTCCAATAAAAAGAGATTCCAGCATTACCATTGCTTGAGCTTACAAGCAAGAATAAAGCACCCTCACTAAGTAGTGTTTGCACGCCAACTTCGACGCTTTACATAAATATTTCCTAGTCAATGTGAGGACATTGTTGACCAGTAATATCTCTCATTTACCGTTATCACATGATTAATTGATTAATTCAAACATGAACAAAATAAAAATAACAGATTGGATGGATTTCCTACTAACTTGACATGCGATGTCCTTGTTTTGGCTTTTTGAGGACCATGCCTATAATCTGTCCAAGCATCGACCCCTACTAGAGGAAGTGGAGGGTTTATCCATTTATAATTTTGCTTATGAGATTTTCCATTAATATTCAAATTCTAAATACTTTTATGAAATGTTATTACCTAGTTTTCTAGATTCATCTTCTAGAGCTTCGATGAATTTATCAAAGTCTCCTTTTTATAGAGAGAAATGGATTGACATTGGACTCATACTCTTATCTTATGCATGTAAGTTGCAATTGGCCCGGATTTGATCTAAGAATAATACTTCTAATATCTCAAACCGGACTTTTTTTATCTTCCATAAGTATTTATGCATCCATTACCCTCTGACTGAGATTACCCCCACTTGAAGCAAATAACTTTAATCGGATGGAGTCTATATTCACCTACACATAGAGAAAGATTTTATCTATATGTTGGTCTCTTAAACTTCAAGGTGCGGAATATGTAAACTTTATCCTAGATTTTCACTTTTCCAATAAAAAGAGATTCTAGCATTACCATTGCTTGAGGTTATGAGCAAGAATAAAGCACCCTAAGTATGTGTGTTTGCACGCCAACTTCGATGCTTTACATAAATATTTCCTAGTCAATGTGAGGACATTGTTGACCATCAAGATCTCTCATTTACCGTTATTACTTGATTAATTCAGACATGAACACATAAAAATGACGGATTGCATGGATTTCCTACTAACTTGACATGCAATGTCCTTGTCTTGGATTTTTTAAGGTCCATGTCTATAATCTATCTAATCATTGACCCTTGTTGGAGGAAGTGGAGGGGTTTATCTAGTTATAATTTTGCTTATGAGTTTTTCAATTAATAATCAAATTCTGATTAATTTTATAAAATGTTATTACCTAGTTTTCTAGATTCATCTTCTAGGGCTTCGATGAATTTATTGAAGTCTCCTTTTTATGCAGAAAAATGGATTGAGCATTGGACTCATGCTCTTATCATATGCATGTACGTCGCTGTAAGCTCAGATTTGATCTAGGAATAATGCTTCTAATAACTCAAACCGGACTTCTTTTATCTTCCGTAAGTATTTATACATTCATTTCCCTCTAACTGGGATTACCCTCACTTGAAGCAAATGACTTTAGTTGGATGGAGTTTATACTCGCCTACACATAGAGAAAAATTTTATTTATATGTTGGTCTCTTTAAGTTCAAGGTGCGGAATATGTGAACTTTATCCTAGATTTTTACTTTTCCAATAAAAAGAGATTCCAGCATTATTATTGCTGATCTTATGAGCAAGAATAAAGCACCCTAACTAAGTAGTGTTTGCAAGCCAACTTCGATGCTTTACATAAATATTTCCTAGTCAATGTGAGGACATTGTTTACTAGCAAGATCTCTCATTTATAGTTATTACATCATTAATTGATGATTCAAACATGAAAAAAAAAAAATGACGGATTGGATGGATTTCTTGCTAACTTGACATGCGATGTTCTTGTTCTGGCTTTTTGAGGACCATGCCTGTAATCTTTTTAATCATCAACCCTTGCCGAATGAAGTGGAGGGGTTTATCTAATTATAATTTTGTTTATGATTTTTTCCATTAATTTTCAAATTCTGAATAATTTTATGAAATGTTATTACCTGATTTTCTATATTCATCTTCTAGGGCTTCAATGAATTTATCGAAGTCTCCTTTTTATGTAGAGAAATGGATTGAGCATTGGACTCATACAGTTATCTTAAGCATATATGTCGCAGTTGGCTTGGATTTGATCAAAGAGACGGGAAGCAAAATCACAAAATATGGGTTTGCCTAGTCAAGATAGACCATGTCCCATTTTCTGGGATTTTTGAAATTTTTTCGGGACAATTTGTCCATAAGGGGCAAAATCATCATTTTGGAAATATTAGAAGGAAAAAGCCATCAGAAATAGGATTGATCGGTTAAAACAACCCATTTCCTAATTTTTGAGCTAGTGGGAATTTTTTAGACTTTTTTGGGATTTTTTCCAATTTTTTTTAGAATTTTTTTTAGAACTTTTCAATTTTTTGGATTTTTAAAATAATTTTCTGAATTTTTTATTATTTTATTATTTTTAAATATTTTCCAGACTGGGTCGGGTTGACCTGGCCTACACCTCATGGGTGCTTGGCCCAAACCATATAGGTTCACACCGACCTAAAATGACGTCACATTGGGATTATTTTTTTTTTTGAAATTTTTGAATGTTTTTCAATTTTTTATTGAATTTTCCAATTTCCTATCTATTTATTGATCTAAGGGCTCGGGAGTCGACATGTGGCGAAATAACATTCACCGGATCAAAAAATAATTTTTTATTTTCTAAAAAAAATGGATGGCTCAGATCGTGACGCGTGGCCAAACCTTGGCCGCACGATCACAAAAGCTTTTTATTTTCGAAAAGGATTTTTTATTTTTGAAAATTGATTTTTATTCCAAAAATTTCAGAGCTCGACACGTGGCACAATTACCACCGTTGGATCTGGATTTTTATTTTTAATTCCGAAAATCCTTTATTATTCGGAGAATCATTTTCTTCTTAGAAGAATTTTTTTTTTTCAACAACTAGCGTTGACGTAGTAGCAACATGGCTGCCACGTCGGTGTGGACTCGGTCAACGATGGTTGACCGAAGTCAACCCACTCGCCGGGGAGGAAGCGCAGTGTCACCGGAACAGTGATATTTCTGGCGATACTCTCTGGAACGACCAAAACCGCAGCTAAATCACGTGATTTCTTCATCGAAATTTATCTAATCTAGCCAAGGTAACATCCTAAAGCCAAATCTAGTTCAAGCTAGCCTCACCGACACCTCTAAATGCCGTCCACAGCCCCGACCATTCCAACAAAAATCGCAGAATCGGGCGAGCATTCGATCCATCAGTTTCTTCGTTAAGCAACCAACCTAACCATTCAAGAAGCATAAAAAGTGATTAAGTGAACTCATCTGAGCATCGGGAGGGTTCGGCTATCGCTCGAACGAACTGGTGAGGTCGTGACCTGTTTGATGGTTTTTGGGACTCATCCATGGCGTTTCTCATCAAACCGATGCAAAAGAAAGATAGAGGGACAAGGGGTCCACTAGTGTGCAACTTGGTGCTTTGAAGGCTACACGTGGAGATTTTGGCCTGAATTTCAAAAACATTTTATCCTTCCTGCCGAGAAGCAATTTAATGCTTCGAACAAACATTAACATTTATCGTAAGAAAACTCACAAGCTTTGGCATAGACCCACCTTTTACTGACTCCATCGTCTTGCACACAAGCAAGCCATGCCAATGAAGTACAAAGAAGAGAAGCTTTCTAGTATATTCATCTCGTCATGCATACTCTCAATCTCAGCTAATTTCGTGGTTTGCAAGATTTAAATTAAGTAAACATATATTTATTCAAACACATACTAAATCCGAATCACTAAAATTGATAGGTCGCGGTGGTGAGCCTCAAGTCTTACGGTTCATATTTACTTTAACTAATGTATCAGCTTCATCGGACAATTTTTGAAAGGCGATACCTACATATCGACTCCCAATGATCTTGTGAATACGATTTTTGAAAGGGGGGGGCATCATAGCATTTTCAGAAAAGTCGAGATAGGTACCTCCGGCAGGGTTCATATCATATCTCTAAGCAGTTTCATACTTTTTCCTTTTTCTTTTAGTGAGGCCCCACATCCTATTTTCCCTCTTTCTTGCATCGAATGTTAATGTACAAGCGTACGGATTTTGATTAAGTGAGGCCTCGGCATCAAGTTTACCTTGTTGCCTACGTCCTTTCATGAATTAAAGTATCTTCTCATTGGGTGTGGTCCCCGCATCTTCTTTTTTAACCAAGCATAGGAGGTCTTTCCATGCCTTAAAAAAATGTCCTCGTACTGTAGGAGCCCCTGTCGATATGTTCTATGCCAATTATCCTAGAACTGTATAAAAGAGGTTCAAGTGATGCAAGCCTTGCGAGCCTTTTTTTTGTTAATTAGTTAAAGGGTGGGGAAAAAATGAATTTAAGAAATATTATTGCCTAGTTATGTAGATTCATCTTCTAGGCTTCGATGAATTTATCGAAGTCACATTTTTCTACAGCGATATGCATTCAACACGGGATTCATACTCTTATTTTATACGTGTTCAAACCGTATACTCTTATCTGGTGAGACCCCACGCCACATCCTATATACTCTCTCTTTCTTCAAGTATAATGTTGCCTGGCTCGAGAATAATCGAGTCTGGTCCGAGCATCTCCTTTTGTTTCCCCAGTTATACGAGGTCTTTCCTTCCATGCATAAGATATCCTCGTGCTGTAGCCTGTAGGAGCCCTCCGTCGCAATGTTCTAGACAACTTCTCTTAATTATGCTAGATGGGTACAAAAGAGACATTCATATGATGCGCGTTAATCATTCTTAATCCTCCTCTAACTCGATTTCTAGTAGAATAAGTGAAGCTTGGAAAATGATTTTTTTTTCCCCCTAAAGTTGACAGAAATTGAAAATAGAATGAAGGAAAGAAAAACCTTTGAATTTATATTTTCTTTCAATTTTTTTAGTATCATTATTGTTTATTGTTCACGTATTTGATGACTTTCGTGCACCAGATGAGTTGCCATATAATTTTTTAATAAAGGTCTTAGTAAACTCTTACACATGTATCAATACCCATTTTACTCTACTCGAAATTAACTATAACTCAATGCTTATAATGGTTTTTTTATAATTTGCTAAGCTGTTTTCTATTAGTGAAAATGACAGAGACAGGATGTCAATGCAGCATCTCTCCATATGATTTGCAAATGCCCAAGACACAAATAAACTAAAGGTTCACTAACAACACGTCCAGAACTTGAGGCCTCATAGAAGACTGTGTAACGCCCTTCACCAGTTGGCTACCACACTCAGTGCAGGTGCTAAGCCTTTCTGGTGTAAGTAGAGTTCGCTCAAAATTGGACACAACGACTACATCCTTAAAAAAAAAATTCCCTTGGAACCGGTAAAGGGCAATAATATTGTTCCATGAAGTCCACAAATGTCTGATACACATTCCTAAGGGCAGGAATACCGGGAACATCGAGTGCCTCATCAAACCGGGGGATTTTGGGAAAGTGGATTCAGAAAATTTCATTTTCACACACTATTCGTTGCCGGACTGGGGTATCAACAGCTAACGAATGAATTATTTACTCATCACTTTGATGATTAAAAGAGAAGAAGTGCAGGCCTTTAGCACAGTGTTTTACACTGGCCCAACTTGGCCATATTTCACCTTCACGTCGAGCAAACATCCTATTCCAAAGCATTAAAAAGTAGAACAGAGAAAGACGAGATTTCCTTTACCCGGAGAATCCATTGCCTCACAAGACTATCTAAAAGGGAAAAAAAAAAAAACTTGAATTTAGTGGTCCGAACATTGTTAGTTTCACAGGAGACCTTCCAAAGTTTGACACCTAAATATCCAAGTCCCAAGTCCCAATGTTGTTGTGAACATAACTTGTGGAAATGGGGGATTATAGCAT
>JAGVVM010007170.1:0-26894 GCA_019149425.1 Psidium friedrichsthalianum
CCTCTGGAAAGAAAGAAGGCAGGGCGCAAAAAGTCAAGACCCGGGGTCTCACCCAGAGAGGCATACCCATATCAGTGTCAGCCAGGGAATAGTAAATTGACAACGGCCTGAAAAAAAGGTACAGTTTTTTCGTACGTATCCATTTCAAGCCGTTCAAGACGTGAAGTGCTTAAATTATAGTGATTAGTTGTGTACCTGGGGGAGAGCAAATATGATTGCAAAGGAACAATGTTTCTCAATTGTCTCGACTGAATGGAGCAGCATTTCTGCCCGAAGCATAATATGTTTAGTTCAGGAGTTATTATTGACATGTCTGGTCTAGTGGTCATGGGAAATTCTGAGGGAGGGGTAAGAGGAGGAGGGGACGGGTATAAGGGTGTTGGAGTTGGTGAATTACTTTGGGGACCCCTTGTACTTATATGAGTTATGCCCACATGAGCTTAGGAAAATCGAAAGTATGAATGAACGACGACATGGCGGACCCCTACGCGTGGAATGCGAGGTTCGGGGAGTCCCGCTGCTGATCAGGGGCAACGGTCCTGCGGTCTTAGTCATGCGGGCGGGCAGTTTCGCTCCTCGGTGAGCGGACGGCCCGCCTCGCTCGCCGAGAGTGGCTGGGTGGCAGCGCCTCCCTGGAAACAACATCGGGTTTAGGCTTTTGTTTAAATACGTTCCATTTGTTGTGAGTAAAGGGCTTTTCGGATAGAGCAAGCGCTCCGAAACAACTCGGGTTTAGGCTTTTGTTTAAATACGTTTCCATTTGTTTGGGGATAAAGGCTTTCGGATAGACTAGGGTTTTTGGACCCATTATTTTTGAGTCATATATATTATACTCGTAGAAATTATTGTAACAAGCAGAAAAATATAGTGAAAATCCCTTTGCAGGACGTTAGCCCTATTATGGGTAAATCTCGGTAATTACGTGTTTCATCAATTTTCTATCTTCGTTGATTGCTTGATGTACTTTGGTCTCGGATAAATTCCCATCAAAAGGACGTCGATTCTCCTCGATCATTGATTTTGGTTACATCTTTCATTTCCAAATGAACTTTAGAGGTTTGACATGGATGCTATCGATCGTCAAACTCTTCTAGTGCAACCGGCCAATTCAGAAGCAGAATCAAAATGCTCTAGTTACGCAGTTCGTCATTAGCCTTTCGGCCCGTGTTATATCTGGAAGAGAAGATGATGTGAAAGCACGACAATTTCAAGGAGCTTCACTAATTTTCGAGTTGATCGTTTACTTGCTTTGTTCATGGACATTTTATTGTCGGCAATAGCCTTAAAATTATTTTAATCAATGTACGGTGGTTAACAACGTGAAGTTCAATGATTATTCGAAAAGGATGGTGATCAAGGTCACCGAAGAGGTGGGTTTGGTTTGGAGTGCTTCCCCAGAGGAATTCTGAGAGAAATATTCTACAGGCTCAAATGGTGTGTAAAAGTTTAGCTGATCGCCTACAGTCATTTATGAGGACAGGAGGAGCATTAATAATGCACTAGAGAGACACCCAGATAACAGAGTCTGGGTATTGTTGTGCAAAGGCAGTAAAGCGTGTTGAGTTTATGGTTTAAGTAGGTCAGATGTCTCCTGAGATGTCGCATTTTTTTGCGCTCTATCATTGCACATGACAGGGATTGTCTCAGAAAACTTTGATTTATGAGAATTCATCTGAGAATCTGCAGAAGGCGTCACTATCTCTATAACCCTCTGTTGCTTCAATTACATTGGTGGTTAGTTTGCAGTTTCTATGATTTACGTTGGAGGACTCTTTATATTTGCAGAAAAAAGAAAATGTCGCATGCAGTCTATTACTTCCTTTTGTAATCTTCACGGTTGGAGCACAAACTCTCGTTTTCTTCTTGGCCCTCCTTATTCTTTCAAATGGATTCTTTTGACATATCATGCTATGGACAAGATACATAGTCGGCTTCCATCTTGCTACTGTCGGAAAAACATGATCGGTTATCACTCTCTGGAAAGGGCACGTGGTTTGGAGTATTGGGATCCTCGTGATCTATCGCATCAACCTTGGTAACTCTGGAATTATGTGTGTTCTGAATCCCATCTATCGGTGTATCTAACTGATTGGACAATCGCGAGAGATGTAGTGCTCATTGTTTGATTTTCTGCAAAATTGAGGTATTTCATGGGATATTCGGTTTCTGGAAATTTTCGCTTTCCTCCGGTGGATATCTCGATAGAATGGAATGCATGTTCTTAAGGTGTTTCGCATGCTTTTCTTTGGCATGGACTTAGCCATGGAAGGCGATTTTCTTTCTTTTTGCTCTAATGTGTGTCAAACAGTCGAATCAACATCTTTCTTTGAATGGATCTCTATGGAGAAATCCTCCACCAGTGTTACCGAATGGTTAGAATGACGACTCTTCTGACATCGTATATGGGTCTGTCACATTTCAGAATCTGAAAAGCCTGCTGAAACAGATCTCAGGAATCGAAGGTTCTGTTCTACCGAAAAAAACCCCCCCCCCCCCCCCCCCCAACAGTTTTTTTTATCGCTCGTGGAACGTACAAAAAGACCCATCTTTTCCTTCGATCATCCTGGACTATAGAACGATGATCAAGCTCAACAATTGTCTCCGGCAAACGCGCGCCAACTACTCCGAGCGACAAAGAAAGACAACATTCCACAGCAAATGATGAAAAAAATGATATACGGATCATATTACCAATCAAAATTGCGAAAGAAAATGAAAGAATGCTTGATGCGTCTTAGTATGGTACAGTTTCTATGTGCCTAAACACACTAGCTTGTTTCCTTGTTCAATTTATAGAGTCGAAATCAGAAGTCTGCATCAGACCGCTGGACGTGCTCCGGGACTTCTCGGACAGGAAAGGTGATGGCAAACTGTGGGAAAACTCACAGGGGGTCTTGTCTGGAGATGTTGGCGGCGATTGATCACCGTGCCCACCGCTTGCCTTCTCCTCCTCTGCTGGTTTCGAGGCAATTTCGACACAAACGCCTGATCAACCATGGTCAGGAAATCCGTAACAATAAACAAACAGCTGAATCGTGGATGCTCCTTTGTCCCTGAGGCCCTGTTTTACTTGGTAGTACTCAGTTGTCCTCTCACATGTCCGTCACAGCTGCCTGATCTTTCCTCAAGGCACTACAATTCCGTTCTCGGGCCGGCTGTCAAGAAAGAAATCCTTGCAATTACTCTCACGAACCTCCTCCGTCCCCAGTACCTTGACACGAGTTGCCGGATTTCCTCCTACGGGACGTGAGAGGCGTGCATGGAGGCAGCAAAGGTGATAGTCAATTGCGCGCTTTCTTCCAACGTTAGTAGAACTCAGCGCTGAGACCTCCTACGATCGCAATCCCAAAATCATGTATTCCTTCTCTCTTCTCTCTCGTACAGCCGATTCTAAGACCTTTTGCGCTCGCACTGTCTGCTCTGGTGCTGCTGCGGCTCAAGCTACGTCCGGTTGGGACACAGCGTTCCCTATGCTCGGAACCACTTTACTCACGACAAAGTGAAGCAAGGTAGTCTTTCCGTCCCCAGTGCTTTTGACATCGGAGAGTTTTCGCAAAGAGGTTGAGGTTGAAGGCTTGCGCGTTTCCTCGGGAAGTCTCCGGCATTCATGTGGTTGCCGGCCTTAAGGATTGCTTCCAAAGTTTCATGAAAGTCCTCGTGATCGAAGCTCCTTGCACCCCGATTCGATTGTTTGCACAGATTCTCTGAGCTGTAGGATCTCTGATTCGTAGTTCAGCCTGAACAGCATGGCACTGAAACGAGCGAAAGCGGAGGGGACAGCTTTGAGGAGGTGGTAGAGGAAAGATTCTGCATCGGCGAGTCTTGTGGGGTCGCCGCCGAATCAAGGACCTGGGCTTCCTCTTCCCTCGTGGGGGCGATCCTATCGAGCTTTCAAGAGTATCGGCATTTAGGCCTTGGCCTTCGGTGAGCGCACTGAGAATTTCTTTGGCGAAACAGTCAGGGGACTTGAGCACGATCGAGATGTTCTGTGACCTTCTAGGATCGAGTATGAAGATCTGTCCTGAAGGGCCTGGACCGACGGCACCGGGGGAATTGCTGGACTCTTGTTCCCTCGAGGAGATTTGCGGTTCACGGCAACGGATCCGAATAGAGGCTGTCATCATATCATCATCAAACCTGAGGCAAAGTAACGGAAAATGAGCATGGGGAGAAACAAAAAATTATCAGTCCTAAAGATTCCAGAATCCGCAAGTTCCCAGAATGCGCTTACTTGAAAGAACCGCCCTCGATTTTGTTCCACACCATCGAATGTTGCCGTGTTGGCCAATGTTCACCTTATCCCAGTGCAGTGGCTTCAGCTTCACCTGATCTGTTCCGGTTTGAGCGCTCCCCGGATGACGAGTCCCCTGGTTTATTGGCGCCTGGCATTGCTTTCGGCAACGGTGGGGGAGGTTTTAGCGATGAAGCCAGACCACCTGCCTTCGGCGGTGGCGGAGGCGGTGGCGCTTTGGCAGCTGGGATTGGTGGAGGGGGCGGTGGTGCGGCCCTTTATTGGTTCCGATTGCTGATGAGGTGAGTACCTCCGTTGACCTTTTGGCTGGTGCTAATGGTGGAATAGGTGGTGGTTGCACCGGCACAGAGGCCGGGCCGGCGGAGCAGGAACATTTGGCGGTCGAATTGACGCGGTGGATATCTCCACAGCATCTAGGACGAGCCGGCAGGCGGAGGAGACGGAAAAGCGGGCATGACATTCTGAACCGGGTCGTTGCTTCGGTTTAAATGGACCGTAGTCGTAGGAAGTCGGGACTTCTCTCGGAGCAAATGGATTTCCTGGATGGGCTCGGAGTTTCTCCGGCGATCTCTCCTAGGAGCCCCGCCTTCCGTACTCCGCTTCTCTCTTCCTCTTTTCGGGCTCCGCAAAGCCTCCTTTTCGAAGTTGTTCTTGCCGCTCCTCCTGAAGCTTCCTCCAATAAAAGAACATCCAGTCCATCCTCATCCACTATCAGTCCCCTGACATTACCATCGAACCGCGTAAAGTTTTCGCGCGAGATCGTCGGGAGACCGCCGTCGGAGCCGCTCTCCTCCTTCCTGCGCCGCGAGACCGCCGCCTCTTGAGTAAAAAGAACAACAACCCGGATATCACCAGCGTGCTCGCCGCGGTGGCACGACCGCCGTGGCAGATGGTCCCCCTGTTCTGATTTAGGAGGCGAGGGGCTGGCGGCTGAGGCGGGGGCTGCAGTAGTACCGGAGGGCGGCGGCGTCGGCGGGGGGAGGCGGGAGGGTTGTTCGGAGGGGTCGGGGCTGGTGGTGAGCTCGGATAGAAAACCTCGATGTTTTTGCTGGGCGTCGACGAGGCGAGTGTAGGGAACAACCCCAAGGAGGAGAACCGACATGAGAAGGAAGAAGCATCGGTTCTTCACCGAAGCCATGAGAGAATGTTGCCGGATCAAAGTTGCAGAGAAAGAGAAACAAAAACCCGTCGCTTGTCCTCTGTTTTGCAAGATGAAGGAGGAGACGAGGAGGAAGGTCAGCTGTTGTCTTCTTTGTTTTGCTTTGGTCTCTAGTCGCTGACAGTTTCCAAGGAGACAGTTGGTTACAGGTTTATTTTTTTAGCCCGGGTTTCGCCTCGCGCAATGACCGAAATGCCCCCCCCCCCCTTGACCGCAAACTGGGTCGAGGCGTCCCGACCAGGGTTGCTTCAGTCTTCCCTTCACGAGCAAAAACATGTAATAAAAGGACAAAACTAGGGCCGAGATATATCCTGGGGTCAAAGACCAAGTCGGAGCAGCGCTGAAACGGTACACTGCACACGTTGATGGGTGGAGTACCAACGACAATTTCCTGATTAAAAAACTTGGACAATCAACATAATTCAACACGTCAAATTTCAGGAGGTCGAGGATTACCCACGAGCGCGAGTTGGAGAAGCAAAAAGGGAAGAAAAAGTCTTGAAAAGGCAGACTTTGGGGGATTCACCTAATCATTTTCAGCAGAAGCTTCTTGTCTGTCCTGGGGAACTGGGAAAGTGAATGGGATGATGTGCGCCGTGCGGTGCGGGCCCCGACAGAGGAGGAAGAGGGAGAGAAGAGTTGTTGGGGCTTGGGTTTGGGGTTGGGGTTGGTGGGTTGACGGGGTTTTGCGTTGAAACTGGGATTGGGATTGCAGTAGGTGACACGCGAACAACCGCAGGGTCTGGCCGGAAAAGGCCAAAAAGAACAAATCTTGAGAAAGCTGGGATTTCCCCCCCACCGACTTGTTGGTTTTGACTTTGGAAAGGAAAGGTCGCCATCACTTTCACGTCGGTAGAGGGGAACATTTCATTTCAAGTCCAGGTGTAAGATACTTGAGATCTCATGCGTTAGAAACTTCAAAAGTAGAGGTGAAACGTGAGAATCAAAAGTCACCGAGAGAGCTTGTAAGCAAAAAACCAGAACCGCCCTAAAGTAACGATGAAATGGACTTGCATGAAAATTCGGCAGGGGGCGGATCAGTGTCGAGCGACGCTTTAGATCCCGAAAATGCCAAAGGGATAGTCTAGAATAGTTTTGTGCTTCGTTGTGCTGCTATTGAAGTCATTGAGAGATTGTGCATGCATATTGTTTTCAGGATATCCGATCTAGATCGAGCCACCGGCTGATACAAATACAGATCCAGACCTACGCAAAGGGAAATCCCGGTAGGCCTTGTTACGCGACGTTCGGCTGACCTGATCGTAATTTAGCATTAAGCACAACCCTGATCAGTGGACTACGCCTTTAATGTTTGCTTTGCTATTGTTGATTGAACCATATTTTTGATATCTATGCAAAAGAAATACAGCTCAAGGGTTAAAAATGCACCAGAAGGTGCAACCTTAAGATCACCCGTGTTCTCAAACTCAATATTATTTTGACTTTTTCCCAAAACAGATAAAGGAACGGGTCAGATCTCGTCATCGAATTCAAGTCGTTGCATTAGATCCTCGACACTTGCGAAGTGCCATACGCATCTAGGTTTTCAGATTTCGTTGTTCATACTGGTCGGAGAAGATATTTTTCAGGACCAGATTACATTGAGTTGTTGCAGAAATTGGACTGACCTCTCACTGTCCGAACTGCGATGAAGTGAGACAAAGACTGAACCTAAGTTGACAAAGATTGAGTTGTGGCTTACGCTTTCATTGTTTCAATGAGTTTTTATGGTTGTCGTTTGCAAGTAATTGATGATCAACATAAGAGACCTTCGAAAAGAGTGACCAGTAGAACTGTGAAAACAGTATCATACGGAACCCGTTGAACAAGGATCCTTCACGATGTTCTATGTCTCTATTGATGTCTCAACGAGATCAAATAGTTGATCACTTATCGTAAATTCCATACCTATCCTTAGCCATATGGATCGATGTTTTGGATGGACGAGACGCCGAATGGCGAGACCAAAAGGGTAGATGACATTAGCTTGTGCACTCGATCCGGAGACGACGAGCATAGAGGATGTCGAATAGGTCTTAATTGATGGTGAGATACAATGACTAGATCATCCATCACTCGTAGTTTCTCGGGGAAAAAGTTTTCTGAAGTTGAACTTTTTTTTTTTCTCATGAATGAAAATCATTCGTCACCTACAACGTACTAGGGTATGGTACATCCTCCCAATCGATTGAAAAAAAATAATTTGTTTAAGACTAAATTGGCACAATAGATTTAACATTATTGGGGTGTGGTTCATACTCCCTATCGACATGAATGCATGGGGAGGAACCGGAGTTCTCTAGCCATACACCATGGAAGAGGCTATTCCAACTAAACTTCTTGCCGACTATCTTATCAATAGGAGATCAGAATGAGGGAGTTTCAGATTTTGTTTTGATAATTTTGACGATTTCAAAACACATAAGTCGGGTCTTGAGCTCGCCGTCGTTGGAATTCCGACGTCGTAAACCGCACATGGCAAATGACCATCGTTTCACGTGGAAGTTACGCAGATTTCTCAACGTATGAATGTACTAACGATTCATCACTTGAATTTTAGGATTTCAACGTATGCTTATTCACAAAGGATCGTATTAATGAGCATCTCAAAAGCACCTCTTCAAGCATTTCGACCCTTCGAACCATTCGCCCCCGCCCAAAAAAAAATAGTTAACACGAAAAACTTTAGAGTTTTCAATGCGCCTAATGTTTTGCATCATATAAAATCACCTCTCGTTGCCTTCGTCAAATGTGAATCATGAGCCTTGTTTGGAAGTAAAATTGAAGCGTTCATTCTCTTAGTCCGACCGCGTAACACCCATTCCACCAGATTTTGCTTCAGAAGTCTCCTCACCCAATTAGTAATGTCGGGTCGACATTTCGCACAATTTCGCGCATTCTCCGACCTTCCGTCCTTATCTAACTCCTCCTCCCTTTTAACAATTCAACGGAACTTGTTCTTCGGCAATATGATATTGATGACGGCACGCAACGTTTGACCATGGAACGAGCAAATACATCGTAAAATCAGCATAAAAGCCGGACACCTTACGGATATCATCTGTTTGGAATTTACGATGACTTCGTCAGATTTAGGACGGAGCATTAACTTTGATCACAGGATCTCTGTATTCTTTTTATCGGTCGGATTCATTATCATTGATCTGGATAAAGAACCGGGTGAGTACACAGATTTAACAAATGGGTGTGAAAAGTTCATTGCACGAGTCGCTTTCTCTTTTCCCCAAATATCAAGGTTGTGAAATTCTTTTAATCATGCTTTGAGTTGAGCTGTCGGAGATAATGGATGAAGGCCGGCAAGTGGGAAAGGGACAAATGTCTGGGCCATATTGGCATGATCTTGGGCCGTAAGGCTCGGTTACTGGCCCGTTCAGACAAAGGGGAAATGCCACACAACATGCCCTTGGGCGATGAATCTGTGTCGCGAAAAACTAGCCGTCTCACGATTGTTGAGAAAATCAATTAGCCATTGAAGTGAATCAATCACAGTTCCGTAGAGTTAAGTCGCCTATATAATCAAATCTTGGTATCCGGAAATTGAGTGATTTATCTATGAAAAGTACCTTGCTTTCATGGTGATTGCCGATCCACAAAGATGTTACTGAGTATCTAGACTCTTCAAATTAGAGTAAAGGTCGTCCTCATAGTTTCCATTTATCCCGTCATCCCTGTCGAACCCACAAATGCACAAGTCAATCTTATAAAATTGTGTAATTCTCGATGCTCTCTTGTGCTCCTTAATCTTTCCTTTTATGTGCAATTAGCATTAGTCGAGCATGACAAGGTAATATATACGTTTGTGTCCTCGTCGCAACGACAGATATTTCAAGGGGGTGTACCTTAATATAGTAACCATACATGAAGCGTATTGCTATTGGTACCCAAACTTTGTTCTTCAAAATGCTATGGCATTCTCATACTTTCAATCGGTTCATTCGGGTCTTTCCAATTTGTCGAATCAAATCGCTATAGCATATTCGTTTGTTAACCTCACAAACTAACATGGACAAAGTTTGCTAAAACTAGACACATGCATCTGACCACGTGACTGCACGTGACTAGAGGGCGATATGTAATTTCTCCAAAAACAAGACGGAAAAATAATGAAGTCAATTAATTCCCCTTCAACACCACTTCCACTCGTCCTTTCCATCTGTTCACCCAAAAGAGACAAAGGCACTCCTCAGTTTCTGTAAAATACACAGGAAAGAAATCGAAGGCAAAATTGCATCACTCATAATCACAGCCGTCTTTCATCCGGGGACGATGCCGGCGATGGAGCCGAAGCAGAAGCAGCCCTGGAGGGCGACGACGGGGAAGAGGAAGAAGTCGACGGTGGCGACGATGAGATAGAACAAGCTGGCGGCGACGGCGACGGCGACGACGCCGAGAGATCCGAATCGTCGTAATCGTCGTCGTGGTCGTCCTCCTCTCGCAGCTTTCTCTTGGGATTCACGCTCACTCTGTTTTCGGTTTCGGTTTCGGTTTCGTTTCTCTTTCCAAAATCTCTCCTCATGTACGCTTTCAATCGCTTCACGTCCGATAGCTTCACAGGCTTTACGATGAACTCCTCTGCTCCTTCCTCCAAACACCTATTCATCAGTTTCCAATTCAAATCACGCTCGCACACAAGAAGAAAAATCTGCCAAACTAGGCGAGAGAAATTAACGGGAAATGTCGAAGAATACCTGTCCATACGTGCCAAGACCTTTTCGGATGACATGATCACGACGGGTATCTCTCTCAAAGCAGACGAATCCTGCCGTTGGACAGACATTGCGTGGAATTATTTTCATGAAAAATTCAACCTTTCTTTCCTTTTTCGGTGGAAGAAAGAAGCTTTTGATAAGTAAAATAACGACCTTAATTCTTTTGAGCAAATCATATCCACTCATTCCCGGCATGCAATAGTCCGTGATGATCAAATCCACCTTCAAATTCAACCCTGATAACCAGATGCGACTACAGTTTTGTTCAGGCTCATTCATAAACAGAGCAATGGCCTCGCTTCCATTTTCAGCCAAACTTTGCAAAGAAGAAAGCAATACGTACGAAATTACACTGAAATGTCTTGGAAAAGAAAATGAGAACTGTCCGATTGCCACTCACACTGAAACGGCCGGAGCTTTTGTCATCGTCCAGACCCAGAAACTGCAGAGCTCTGCTTCCACTTTCCACAGTAGTCACTACGAATTGCGACACCAAACGTTCATCTCTCGAAACCCAAACTCTTTTTCTTCATGAGAAGAAAGGAAAAGAGCACGTTTTCGGGGCTCACTCGAGCAAGAAGTTTAAGACACGCGATTACCTTTGAAGGAAGAGATTCTGAGCAATCGCTCGATGACTTTCCGATCGACAAGGCTGTCATCGACGGCCAGGACGTGAGCCTCTCCGGAATCAGAGGGCTGAAGCAGATCGGAGGCGTCGACGTCGCTTGTCCTCCTCCGCCCCGAGACGACGTCGTCTCTGTCCATCACCAGCTCTCGCTTCGGAGGATGAAATTCAGCCGGTTATGGAGCTAATAAAAGATGCAAGTCGCCAGCTTTTTTGCTTTTCCACTTGACCCAGAAAGGCAACAACGAAATGGCTCCCGCTCTGTGCTCTATCTCTCTCTCTCTCTCTCTGCAATCACTGTGGAATTTGCCTTGCTTTTGTTCTGTGGCAGAAAGGAGAGGAAATGAGTTGTCTGGTCCTCTCTCTCTCTCTCTCTCTCTCTCTCTCTCAAGCTCTCGAGGATTGAAAATGAGACCAAATCTTGCTGTGTCGAGGAGATCTCAAATCTTGGGATTATTTTAATGGATTTGAGCTTCGCAGGCGAAAGATTCTGACATCGACTTTTGGGTGTGACATCCACCCAATTCCCTGCCGATATCTCGCGATACATACTCATCAGTTTGCCTCCCCTTCATTTTTTGTCAGTTGAGTGGTCAAGTCTTTAGACAGCAAGTCAAATGGAGGAGGAGGGGGTAAAAGACGAGCGCCGTCAAATCAAAATCGGAATCAAACGAGAAGCGACGTCACGAGGCTTCTCAAATCTGGGATCAAAGAAAGACTAAAGCATCAAAAACATGCATGAGCTTTTAACGATGATGGAACACGCATTTCTAGTTTGAAAATTAATGAATTTGGTGCCTCAATTTTGCGAAATTGCACAAATACTCACGAAATTTGTTATTTTCCTTCTCTCCATGGGTGAGCAACGAGTCAGCTCAATTTGGGGATTGGATCGAAACAGCATGGGTAGATCGGTTTAAGGGCGATTCTAAGGATAGCCAATTCGCTTTCTCGATTTAATTTTCAAATCAATTTTCAACCTTAAGAAAGGATATGTGTAAGTGAGGCGGATTGAGTGGGCAGGGGTGGTGGCCAATCGCAGGGACGATGGTGGTAGACTCGGTTGAGATTTGAGTATGTACAACAGCATAATTAGGCCATTTCAATAAGATTGAGGTATATATCTTGTATTTTCCACACACACAAAAAAAATCAAAAATTCCCATGTTATTTGGATTGATTTTATATATTACCTAACTCGAATTATATGATTAACGTGTTTTGAATTTTTTTAAATCCAAAATATATGAAGCTTTCGCAATAGTGAGATGTCAGGTCGTATATATTTTTGCATTAATTTGTAATGTTCATAAGATATTGATGGGAAAATGAAAAAACGTCTTTTCACAATCGCTCAATCATCGCCAAACAAGTGAAACAGAAAAAAGATGCTACATTGAAAAATAAGGATCCTAGATAATATCTCAAGCATCGTATGATATATCAAACTAGGCAATCAACAACCTGTGCACGGTTGAAATGGCCAAAATTGAATTGACTTAGAAAAAAAAATGATCAACAGAATCATATCGAAAGTCAAGCTGGTAATCAACTTATATAGGTTGAATCGATCAATTCAAGTATGATTTTCATCTTTTTAACTTTTTAACATACATATATCCTTTTAAATAACATCAAGGTGCCTTCAATAATTTTTATTAGGTTGACTTTTTATTTTGAATTATGGCTTTATTAGGTATTAAATACTTTAAATCTTTGAAACAGACAAACGTTGACATTTTTTAGGTTAAGATCTTTTGTGAGGATTTTTTTTTTCATTTTCATTTTACACAGGAATATCAGAAGGCTTTTGGGGAATTCTTTTAGCCCGATTAGAAAAGCCCCTAAACTTTTCAAATGGGGTACAAATTCTCTCTGTTTTAGGCACAGATGGTAGCTTTAGTAAGGCAAAAAAGCAATATTTGCTCTTCTTTTTTCATAATGTACTTTTTGCCCCGGTTCGCTCATGGTCTAAAATGTACATCGAAGCATTCAGGCCGGCAGACCGGGCCTTTAGTGTAAAAAGTCATTGTTTAAATCCTACAACGTGTTTGTCGTGTCAAGATTTCATCAAAACACAAGCCTGATTTGTTTAAGGTGTACTAATTGCCAACAAAGGAAAAAACGCAATGTGTTTAATTATCAAAATCAAAGCTTGGTAATTATGTTTAACATCTCCCTTCTTATGATGGTTTTGTTTTTTCTGATATCGATCAAAGATTGAGAATCAAAAGGAAGAAGTTGCTGAATCTTCTTGACCAACCGGTCTGAAGGCTCTCTTGGGATTCGACGGATTTTGGCTGCGTTCCATTCCTTTTGGAAAAGCTTTTGGGGAAACACAAAGAACTTGTCCCTCCGTTTATTTCACAAAAAAATACGATTTAAAAAATATTTTTCTAAAAACGATAATTCGTATTATTTGAAATAATTAGTCAATGAAAAATATCTTTATAATCGGCAACAGTTTATATCTAAATATTTTCATGAGTAATGAATATATTTTCCGTTCGTTCATTTTTATAAGCAATGCAACTTATTATTTTTAGGAAAATAATTTTTAAATCACTCATTTTTCAAGAAACAAATGAGCATAAGTTAAAGGTGTTTTATGAAATGCAATTCGTGTATGTCGAAATGTAATTCAAAAAAGTCTGTTGTGAAGCAGTTTTGGGCTAAATAGCATTTGCAAAAATTCTTCTTGCAAATAACTTTATCTACTTTTTATTTAGAAAAGGGGAAGAAAAGCTTAAATCCTTTGCCGGTGAGCCAAGATTTGGCGTTGCTAGTGACCATTGTTTGATGTCACGCCGTGCAACCTCGACTCGGGGTCACGTGACCCTCACCTCCCCACGCTACAATTGCATGACCATCAACGACCATCAGTCAGCTTCGCGAAAATCCTAACGGAGCTTCGTCGCCGATTTATGTGGGGAAGATGACAATTCTTATGAGGGCAAAATTGAAAAAAGAAAAATTTGCTGAGGGTAGTTTTAGAAGAAATTTTTGTTGTATTAAACCTAAGAAATGGCCTTCCAAAAATGCCGAAAGCCCAAGGCTGACAGAGACTTGCCTTGGGCTTTGAATTTTTTCAAGGCCATCATTTGGCCAAATATGTTTTAAAAAAAATATTTGTCAAACAACTCAAGTTTCCTCATGGCTGAACCAAATGCACCCTTTGTTGGACAAGCGGGCCGATCTCATTAACTTTAGAACTGGTCCCAAAATTGTCGCGACCTAAAAATTAAATGTCAAGTTAATAGATTATTAGATTAATTGTTCGACCAACCTAATTCGGACTCTTTTAAGTCCTATCAATTCATAACTTATGATTCCGGTGATTATTGTGCATAGATTTTAATTTTCGGAGTTGTTACTAATCATTTTTTGTATGTTGATTAAAAATCTAAACAAAATAGTAGGAGAAAACTATTTTTTTTATTTTATTTTATGAATTAGAGTTTTAAGAGCTCGGAGACTTGGTTACGTTAATATTTTCATTAACGTCATCTTGGTACCAATTTCATGAAAAATGTTTAATTTGGCAACTTTTATGTTTTTGATTTGAAGTTCAAAGGTGCAATTTTTTTTGTTTTCTTTTTATGAATTTTTTTTGGTATTTCCTAAAAAATTAACAAAAATGAAAATGATTTGGTTTAAAATTTTTTTAAAATTTCCAAAATCAATTTAGATTAGATTCCAAAAATTTTAGAAAAATGTTTTAACCTTAAGTCTACATTTTTTTTAAATTTAAAATCTATCCTAATGGATTCAAAATTTTTTATTTTTTGCACGCAATCCATTAGATAGGATTTCAAAAAAATTCTATTTTTCTAGAAAAAGACTGATGAGATATGATTTTTAAGAAACCTTACCTTGCTAAGATTTATTTTTGATTTTTTTTATTCGAGATTAAAAGAAGAGCCACAATATCTAGCTTAACTGCTCACCAAGTTTTAGGTTAATGGCTAATTAAGTTAATTATTTGACTAACCTAATTCGAACTCTCCAAATTCCTATCAAATTGCAACTTATGGTTCAAGTGATTATTGTGGAAAGATTTTAATTTTCGGAGCCGCCAATAATATCCATGGGTTTAGTCCAAATAATTTAATTAAGCTCAGAATCTTGGATTAAGTCCATCCACTGCCGGTCCGGTTTAAATGCGAACGGGCAATGCATGATGCTAAAATTAAACTATCCGATGGACTTAACTAAATGAATAGATATTTTTGCTAGGGACTAAGACCGGTCCCTAATTTTCATGTGGTGAATTATCAAATGAATAGTCAAAATTTAGATGTCAACAAAGGCGAGTGAAAGATAAGCGGGATAAGTACGTTTGGAGTGCTAAATATGATCCGGAGTACCATCAAGCCCTTAAACTTTTGAACAATACAATTAAGTATTAAAGTGGTCCACGTTAATGAAATCAAGAGTTTTGTGAGCTCCGTTCGATTTGAACGATATTTATCTTTTAATATATTTCGACGTCGGTGATAATGATCGAGCATCTGTTTGTGCAAGCGTAAAAAAGTCCAAAAAATTAAAGGGAATGAAAAAAAAGCAAAAGAACCTCAAAACAAAAAATATGAATAGCCACGTGGGGGTTAGGATTTGGAGGGGTGTCGCCGCCCCCTCACTCTTGTTGTCGAGGACTGTTGACCCTCGTCGGGGACCCGGCAGAGGCTCTCTGCCACTAAACGAGGGTAGGACGTGCTTCACAGCCACCACAAGATGGTCTGCCCTCGCTCATGTACAAATGATGAGTGGGCACATGCTACCGTCGTATGAAGGACTTATGGTTGGGCGAGGGTCACCAGTTCGTGAAAAGGCCTCGATGAGGGTCGGCAGTCCTCGCTCTCGCTAGCTAAGATTGGGCATCGCTATCGCTTTATCTTCATCGATGACGCTTGACTATAATTTCAGGAAATTAGAGCGGACACTTGCGCCATGGAGGCAAAATTTTTTGCCAAAACCATTGCATGAGGGTCGGATGGACTAAAAGCAATTGCCACATGATGGCCAGCTAGCCCCCATAGCGCGGCAGCTGCGATCATGCTACCCCCCTGTATGAGGCCCTACGAACATTGCTTGGGGTCGAGTGACGATCACTACCCCTTAATGAAGCCCTAATGAATTTGACGAAATGGGGCACTGCCCCCATTTATCCCCCCCCCCCCCTAATGCAATTTCTCATTGGAACGAAGTAAGTCCCTTAAACTATTTCGTTTGAACTTTGGGTTGTAAAATTCGTGGATGTTCCTTGAGATGAGGAAGTAAAATATTTCTCTTCATTTAGAGAATGGCGGTCGTGAAGGTAGATATCATTCAAACTCAACTAGCTCCTTCTGGGTAGGCTATCTCTCATCTAAGCTCTATGTTTTTTTCCTTTTATTCACCTTCTTTGATTTTTTTTTTCTTTTTACCGGACATCAACCTATTCGGCTCACATCAGTACAGTCCGTTTAAAAAATTATTTTAATATGTCATATCAATATTTCTTGACATAATTACTAAAACAATCTTAAATCTCTTACAATTGTGTCAATTTGGCCTTAAATTGTTGCATTTATATCATCTAGTCCATTTGGCCATTCAACGCCGAAGTGGCCAATTTTTAATAATATGTTATTTTTAATTTTTTTTCAAAATTTTATTTTTTTAAATTTTCTTTGTTTTTTTTATGTTCTTCCTTCTTCTATTTGTGCCGGTGAGCTCCGGTGACTCTCGCCGCATAGTAGCGGTAGGAAAGAAATTAAAAAGAATGAGAAAAAAGGAAAAATATTAACAAATATAAATGTCAGCACCGGCCGGTAAAGTAGATTGAATTGGCACAATTACAAAAGTTTAGGACTCAACTAGTAAAATAAAAATTTTAGGACTCAACTAACAAAATAAAAAGTTTAGGACTGAATTGGCATAATCGCAATATATTTATGACTTTTTTGATAATTTTTCCATATTTCTTTCGTCATGTGAATATATCAATTCATGTAACACTTTTATTCTTTTTTTTTTTTTGAGAATTAAAGTAAAAGTTAAAGGATTAATATCACGAAAAATTTCAAACTAGTATACCTATAACAAATTTACCCCAAACTATCTTTTTTACTATAGAAACTTCAAACTGGTATGCTTGTGATAAATTTGCCCAAACTATTTTTTGAAAAAAAAACCCTAAGCCGGTACACACGTGATAATTTTACCCCAAATTATATTTTTGACCATAAAAAATCCCAAAATAATACATTCTTGACAAATTTATCTCAAATTAAAATTTTTAAACTTAAAAAAATCCAAAATTAGTAAACATACGATAGATTTACCATTTGTTAATTTTCGTTAATCGGGTTAATACCACGAAAAATTCCAAACTAATATATCTGTGACAAACAGATAAAAATCTCAAACTGATATACCCGTTAATTGCCACATGTCATCCAACTCAATCTGATGGTGAAATTTAAGGAAAAACTAACAGAGAATAAAATTATTACAATTTATCAATTTTGAGATAAATTTATCATAGATCTATTAATTTGAGATTTTTAGTGATTAAAAAATAATTTAAGATATATTTATTATAAGGTTAATACCGTGAAAAAATCCAAACTGGTACATCTTTGACAAATTTATCCCAAATTATTTTTTTTGACAACGAAAAATCCTAAATTGGTACATATGTGGCAAATTTACCCCAAATTATTTTTTTGACCATCAAAAACCTTAAACTAGTACATCTTTGATAAATTTACCATAAATAGATTTTTTTTAATCACGAAAATCCCAAACTATTATACATGTGACAAATTTACCTTTCGTTAAATTGGGTTAATACCACGAAAAATACCAAATTGATATATCTGTAACAAGTAGAGGGTAAAAATTCCAAACTGGTATACCCCTATCAAACTCAGCAATTTGGCATTAAATTTAACGAAAATTAGCGAAGAATAAATTTATCATAAGTGTATTAATTTTAGATTTTTCGTGATCAAAAAATAATTTAGGATAAATTATTTTGTCTACCCAAGATCCCAGCATCACAATTTATTTTTGTCTAAATTGGGGAGTAAATGGGTTTCTATTTAGGGTAAATTTATCACAAGTATATTAATTGGGATTTTTCATGATAAAAAAAATAAAATAAATTTATTACGTATGTATTAAATTTAGAATTTTCTGTGATATTAACCTTTATTATATGTGCTTCGGTTGATGTTTTTCGTGGTATTGACTGAAAGTTGATGCTTTTGTCTAAAGAAAGTTTTCCCTTCACAAGTTCCCATTTCTCCGCTCCAAGGACAGGACCAGGCAATATCGAAGAAGCTCCAACAGTCTAAACCGCCATGGAGTGCGCAGGGAAGGGGAGGGGGACGAGGTGCGTCGGTCCCGTCAAAAGGCGGTGTGCTCGCTGCGGAGCCGTCGGCTACTGCTCGGTCTCTCACCAGGTGACGATCCATTCACTTCTTCTTATTTTTCGATGCATCACTTGTTCTCGTCGTCAATTCTTACTCCACCATGCGAAAATTACATAGGAGCCCAGCGAGTTCATCGTTTTTGTTCTTAGCCTTGTGGAATATTTCTCTTGGTTCGGTTCATTGTGCCCGCGAGGGTTGATTAGTCGGTCAGGACTTTATTGTTGGCACTGGTATCACCGATTCAACGTGCACGCCTTTCGTTGGGTTGGGTTGGGGTGGGGTTTTTTTGCGCGGGGCGGGGGGGGGGGGGGGGGGGGGGGGGGGGGGGGGGGGGGGGGGGGGGGGGGGTGTTGCTGTTTTGATTTGCGAACTCACGCCGAGTGAACAGCAAGAGTGCCGAGCAATCTGAATTATCAACAAGGACAAATGGTGCATGATCAACCTTTTTGCATCTGTTGATGTGTGATTATTCTAGAGGTGAGTGGGTCTGAGACGATGGACAATACAAGTGCAGTTGCATCCCCTGTTTGGTGTTTGATTTTTCCGGCAGAGCATTTGCTCAGCAGGTCCAGTGTTGCTTGCTAGACCGATCGGGACTTACATGTTTGATGTGGATCGTAGTTGGTGGACTTGGAGGAAAATGCAAATTATGAAATTATGATCCTCTCAAGCACCAAAAGCTCAGATACCTCTTACAACCTCTCCTTGCCCTGGCAGGCACGACTCCTACGTTGCATTATTGCCTCTCATGATATCATGTAATAAAAGTTTGCATTATGCTTTTGAAAGTTCATTTACTGAAACTGGAATTATGCCCATGGTTTTCAATTGGAAAAAAAAATCAAGGCTGACAGAAGGAATAGCAACTGTTGGGTGGTGGTTGGACCCTGTGGTTGAATGCACAGGGCTGAGCCCTTGAATGGAGAATTTATCTTACACGACAGTAATATAATATGTAATGCTTGCTTGGTATCATTGAGCCAATCATGTTCTCCAATTTTTCAAATTGAAAATTTGGGTGGTTATTGTGTTTGCTTGTGGCTTGGTAGTACAGCGTTGGCAGGACATGTGGTATTACCGCCATTCTGCCACATAAAATGCTCTCTCCATGTAAAGAGTATCTAGAGGCAAAGCATGTCGATGTCATGATCAGATTTTGTTCAATTGAAATATCTTGATCTGACATCTATCCAACTATAACTAATATGTTGGGCTTGTGACAATTGAGGGCTTTTTTTTTTTTTTCCTTATTTTTTTCTGGTGTTCCTTAGATTTCTCATTGGAGTGCTCATAAAGAAGATGTGCAAGGTTAGAGGAACAGATGAAGCATGCTGATGCATTGAATGCTTTTCCTTTCACGTACTGTCAAGAAGCCACAGTTGAGGTGACTCTCGTTTTCCTTCAGAATATTTCTTGGCTCTTCTGGCTTGTTGTGGGAAAGTAAATTGATGATATTCGTTTTAGATTTGTCAAAAACGAGTCAGCAGGTGTTCGTTCTTGAACAAAAGGGGCATTCATCGGGCTGGAATGTGGATGTATGAATGCAAGTGCCACCCATTGAGCAATTCTTTTGACGACTTGAGGTTCTCTGGTACTCCTTAATTGATATATTCATTGTTGGCATTCTTTTTGAGTTCTTCACTTCATTCTGGGATCTTTGTTTGTAGTGTTCTGGTTCATGTTTCTAGTTATGAGTTTATTTAGTGTAAACTTGTTCTGGTGTATGGCTATGGGGGGTATCTCTTGTATGCTCCTAATTTCTTGAAATTATAGTGTGCTCTGTTTGCCTGGGATATCAACCAATAGATGTTGTATGGGCTAAATGTTTCTCAAACAGGCAGGCAATTTTCTAGTGCTCGTACACCTTGACCAGCAGAACGAGAAAAATGCTTCTGTTGCTGAAAGATATGTGATGGCTCCCTCATAAAACTCTTAGTGGATTGTTTCACACCTCACTTTGTGTTTAATGGAGTTCGGTTTAGCTGGTATTTGATTTTTAGCACCCACAATTTCATTCATGGTTTTGCTAAGGTACTGTAGAAAATTTTTCCTGACTCCACCTTATTAGGACCGGCATTTATTGCATCTTGTGCAAAATATAGGTCACCCTTCAGTTGTTGATGTTTCAGCCCATTGTAAGAGAATCTATTTGTGATTCCTTATGGATCCACCTTATTAGCACTAAGCTTTAGGTGACTGAGCTACATGACGTTTCACCTTTGAATTTTCTCTGTGTTGATAAAGTAGCATAAGAAGGATTTGCTGGGACAGTTATGTAAATCAAGACTTGGCATGTTCTTCATTTACATGGCCTAATTTTTACCGATCCAGTCAGGTGAATGATACTGCCTTTAATATCTGCTTACAAACTTTATTTGGTGGCAGGTTTCACAATAGTTGGGATCTTCCGAGAATGTTATGCCCATGTAGAGGTATAACCAATGGCTTCCAGCTTTACTAGGTAGAGCCTTAAAAGATACTTGACTGAAAAATTGTGCAGGCCCAGTGTCTCCAATATCAGACCATCTAAGTGGTTGGGAGGACTATTACAGGTGGAGGCATATACCGTTTCACTCACCTGTTGCTTTACTCCTTCAATGGGTACTTATGTTAATTCCTGGCCTCTGTTGTGAATTATTACGCATTCTGCTTATTGTATACCCGTTGTTACATCTCCTAGTATGTTCAAACAAGCTTGACCTTAGCCAGTTGGATGGTCTTTTCTCTAGAAGTTGGGCATTTTGATGAACAGACATCTGATTTTTATCTTCTCAACACTGAGTCCATGGAAAACTTATTGTATGGAGCAGAAAGAGATTTAGTTGAGGTTGCGGATGTTTGGAGCTTGGGCTTTGAAAGTGTCAAATTAATATTCTACATTATTAAAATGATTAGCACGTCCAGTACATTAAACGATTTTAATCAATGCCATTAAAGGTAGATTTCCGTGTGAAACCAGGGGGCGGTTCAGTGCCCTTCTTATTAATGGACAATTACTGCATCACCAGGGTGTTATGTGAAAATCAGATCGGTCTAAATGTCGAGATCTTTTATTGCACAGAGAAATGCGACTATGTTCTCTTCCACCGATACCTCGTTGCCCACTAAAGTTGATGCATGCATATTTGTGCATGTTATACATGTTTTAAGCTACTTACTCCTCTATCTCTCTCTCTCTCTCTCTCTCTCTCTCAGCCAATGTTGATATACCATGCAATTCAGATTACTAGTGCAAGGATTTTCCCTATTGGCACTAGCAAGCAACTGCGTGTCCACTATGTTGGTAATTTCTAGCCCTGAACATTTTGCTTTTCAGGAACACATTTTTGTGTGGAGAACTTCTCTTCATTGCCACTGCTTATGTATACTGTTCTCCTGTTGACATAGGCTAACATAAAAGTAGAGAAGATTTCTCCTCTAGCCTTATTGCTACTCTGGTCATCAACACTAAATTAAGACCACTCTGAAGCTTGGATGTAATCCTGTCAGGGACATCTGAAAACTTCATCTCTACTTTTGAGGCACTTGTCAAACATGAGTCACTAGCTTTCTACAATATTTGAAATGGATAAAAAATCACAATAAACAGCTGATACATCAAGCTACCTTGATGCCCCTAATCATGGAGACAAAGTTAAGCCGTGTACAAGAATATACATGCATACATTCGTGTGTGTGTGTGTGTGTGTGTGTGTTGTGTTTGTTGTGAAATTGTAAAGCTTCACACTTAACTTCTAGTGTCCTATAGGGCCTGAGAAGGAGCTTCTACAACTTCCGGCCTTTGGTGAGTTGCAGGCACTTTTTCCTGGCATGCAGATTCATATTGTGCTTGTTGGACCTGCAGTTCCAGAGCATAGGTGACTCATTCATTTTTTTGGGCTTGATATGTATTCACTTATTTACCACTTACTTTCTAATCTTTCTGGAGGACTTTTGCATGATCTTCTATATAACTGGACAAATTGTAACCCTCTTCCATGTCTTCTTTCTTCCCTTGTTTTTTTTTTGGGCAATGAATAGGGATGGTGAGACAATTAAAGTCGGTGGTTATGCTCAGTGTCATGAAACCGACTGTGACTGCAAATCCACAAGTTCTCATGAGAGCGAGAGTGTAAACACTGCGTATGACTCCACAGTTATCTTGCAGCTTCGGAGAGGCTGTTATCATGATATCTACAGAAATATATCAGAAGTCTCTCTCTCTCATGTAAAATTTATTTCTCTGTTTGGAATTTCAATGTAACTTTTTGATAAGTTCTGTTATGTTGACAGGAGTCTTTTCCTCATATGATTGTTGTTCCTAATGCTGGCATTGCTGCTTATTCGTGCTGGTTACCTACAATAGTGGGTCCTCTATAACTGACATGATAAATTTGTCTCCTTCCTCTCGTAATTTTTTTTAATTATTCTTTTAATATTTGCAGGAGCTGATACACGAAATGAACGTTCCTGCAGTTTTTTCTGATTACTGTGAAGAGGCCTGTCATCTTGCAGCTCATTGCATGAACACTGTTGCTGGCATATCTTTTTCTCTTCCGGTGTGTCCCATTTCTCCTGTTTGCTTGTTTTGAAAAGCTTATTTCCGACAGCACAAACTTAAGCAAGTTGTGATTGATGCTTCTGCTGCTTGTAGATCCAATTGAATCCATTCAGGCAGCCGATGGCGGTCGAAGACAATGCACTTCTTCTTCCGTGCTATTCAAATTGCTTCCTGTTTGGAATATGAACCACTGAATTGAGAAGTAATGTATTTGTCAAAGATCATATTTAGTCACTTGGAGATGGTTCTGTCGAATGATGGAGCATTTGGCTTTGGTAAGTTTAGTAAAGCAAGTTTTTAAGGCTAATTTGAAAGGTTAAACTGATTGTGCAACTTGTGTTTGCCCACTTTCCAGGTACTTGAGATGATCCACTGCTTGATGTTTAGCTGCACCTATCCAACCTGAATTGGATGGGGAGAATGAAAACTACAAGAGGTAAGACTTCTGCATAACAAGGGTTAGTTTAAGTAGCAACAGTGGAGTTCATCTTGCGCAATGGTGACTTTTGACTTGCTCAAGGACTGGCCCTTGGTCCTCCATTTCCCTGTAACACACCCGATTGACATTCAGCAATTGAGGGACTCGCCCAAAATATTGCTGCTGTGAGAACAAGGCAGTCCATCGAGTGTAAGATATCCATCCACCGCAAGATACAACTCTGCCATGGCAGTCACCCTTGGTGCATTGAATAGGGTTCATTGAAACGACCCTGAATGCTTACCTAACTGGATTGGAATACTGGATAGCTTAGCTTCTTCAAAGCTAGGAATACATTGCTAGATGTACATTGGTTGTAGAATGGCAACTCAGAGATTGTAAACTGAGGACATGTTAATTTGGTAAAAGCTCTTGTGAAGATCGGTCATGCTAGTGGCAGACTCGCCATGTACGGTGCTAGGGGCTTGCTAGAGTGAAGGAACTCAAACCCTATCGGGACATGCGACTCTCTAACGAAGTTGAGCTTTCTTAGATCAGCGATGTCGACACTAAAGGTGTCAATATGGGTCATTGACTCACTTTTTAACCCACTTTTATACACTCGAATCATATATGGGCTCATTAAATTAAAAAAATAGGTCAAATATGGGTCTAAGATTTTAAGGCCTATTTAAATATGGGTTCTAATGAAATTTAGCTCAATCCATTTTCGATCCATTTTAAATCCATGGATTATAATTTTTCAAGCCACCCCACCCTACCCCCCTCCCTTGCGCCTGCTACCACCACAGCTCGCTCGTCGTTGCCCATCACCTTCCTTCGTACCGCTGTTGCCGCCGCTCACCCCCCGTCGCTCACCCACTACTGCCGCCACCTGCGAGCCTAGCGCGAGCTTGGTCGCCGAGATTTGAGACTCCCGCAGTCCATGAGCCTAGCCGCTGGAAGGAGCTCCTCTGCCTCAAGAAGCTGCACCAGAATCAGAACCCTAAGCGCGCTGATTTCACTCAGAAGAACACCAAATCTACGTCCAAATTAGTGATACATTTTCTCCACCACAGCTCCAAATCTACCTACGATGCCTCAAATCTGATCCCCAATTGCTCAGAATCCTTCGACGACGAGTTCTTCTTGATCTCTTCACGTCACTCGCTGTCCTCTTCGCCTTCGCGGCTCGTCGGGACACGGCTGGTTGCCAAGCTTCTCATCGGGACGTGGCCAGTTGCCTCTTCGTCTTCGAAGCCTTGAATACTGGTGGACGGAGGAGGGATGTTGCAGGCAGATGGAGTTGCAGATGGATTTGTAGATGGAGATTGCAGACGGAGGAGGGAGGAGCAAGGAGATAAAAAAAAAAGGGAAAAGAAAGGAGAAAATAAAATAAAAATTAAAAAATTTTATAATAAAAAATTTTCATAAAATTTATATTGTATGATTTGGTTAAATATAGAATTGTTTAACAAATACGAGTCGGGTATGGGTCATTTAATTTGTATTGAATAAATATGGGTCAAAACGGGTTAAATGGGTCAATATAGGTCGGATCATATTCGACCCGACCTACCTATTTGACACCTATAGTCGACACCATGATGCCACAATGGTGCTTACCAAAACTACTTTTAGCGTCACAACTCCCGCTCGTGGGCTTTGAAATCGTGCTCCCAGGAGTGACGGAGACCTGCTGAACACATATCCCACGTTCTGGGATTTTGGCAGCCGGCATAAACAATTTGCAAGTTTAATTTCAACTCATGCATTGAAATGCGACGTAACCTTAAAACTTACCATTTAGTACAGTTTTGAAAACCTAGAATCCTGGCTTCCACGTACGTTTGACACGATAAGATACGCGTGTCTCCATTAAATAGGCGTGTTGACGGGTCAATGCAATTGCATTTCTCGTTGTCGCACGAAATCAAACCCGAGCACGAATTTGACACGAAATATCTTCAACTTTTCGTGAAATTATTTACAAACGAGAATAATCCGCCAACAAAATGCCATCGGATCGAATTAAAATTCACATTCATAACCAATGCGACGTCATCAATTTAAAGGCTCCGTTTGTTTCACAAAAAATAAGTGATTTAAAAAATATTTTTTAAAAAATGATTGCTTATGTCGCTTAAAAAAATAAAATTTTTTCAGTCAACTACAAAAATAGTTAAACATATATTATTCTTGATAATAAAAATATTTTTCATTAACTAATTTTTTTAAACGATATAAGTAATCACTTTTCTGTATTTTTCAAATCGCTTATTTTTCGTGGAACAAATGGAGTATATTTCAATAGTGAATAGCATGTAAATAATATTTTTTCGTTAATCATCTCTAAGACTCTGAACTGGTCACATACAAGTCTTGTCAACACAAACACACCAAGTTAAATTGGTTATGTGGTTAATTTTGTGCCTGGTGGGTTGAACCTGAACACGACACAATTATTAATCATGTCTCGCCAATTGACATGGAATTGATCGAAGCACGATTAGCCTCGTTAACTTTGTGTCATGTTCTGATCGTATTATCTTAGAAATTGCCACCCTCAACCGTGCACTCTCTGACCAAAAAACATAAAAAATGCACTCGATTCTCGAATGATTTATCCTCATGATAAAGAAGAAAACCATCAAGGTACTATGAATAAAAAATCGTAAGAGGGGCGTAAGACTCGAGGCAGTGATCGTCGTGTTAGGGCAATTAGAGGCGGAGTTTATTTAAGGTTCCACAAATCAAGGTCCAGACAAAATCACCTATCTACGTTATCGATAAAGTTCAGGATGTAAATTGTACAACTTTAAAAAGGGGAGAGCGTAATTTGACAACAACGTACTACGTTAAAAGGATATTTATGTTCTGTTTATTTTACGAAAAATAAATGACTTTAAAAATATTTTTTAAAAAAATATTGGTCATATTATTTGGAATAATGAGTACGTGAATTTTTTTTCATCATCGTAAATAATTTATGTCTAAATATTTTAATGGAGATGAAAATATTTTTAATGTATTTATTTTTATAAGTGATATAAATGATTAATTTTTTTTAAAAAATCATTTGATTATTTTTTTCCTTTTTTTTTATCAAATATTTTAGGTTAATATTACGAAAACCCCAACTGGTGCGCCCGTGAGAAACTTATCCTAAACTATTTTTTTGATCACAAAAAACTTCAAACTGACACACATGTGACAAATTTACCTTAAGATATTTTTTACCACTAAAAACTTCAAACTGATACACTTATGACAAATTTACTCAAAACAAATTGTTTGATACTAGGAAATCTAAGGGCTTTTTACGAAAATAGGGTAAAAAATTTTCGTTTTTACCTATTTGGTTTGCATCAAAAAATTTTACAAAAAGGGGGCTCGGTCGGCACTTCTAGTGCCGAACGGGGGCTATTCGGCATTTGAAGCGCCGAACGGCCCCAAAAAAAAATAAAATAATACAGGGGCTGTTCGGCACTAGAAGTGCCGAACGGCCCCAAAAAAAAATATTAATACAGGGGCTGTTCGGCACTTCTAGTGCCGAACAGCCCCATAAAAAAATTTAATAAATTTTAATAATTTATTTTAATAATTTATTTTAAAATGAAGGTGAGATAAGCATGTTGTTTGTTTCTTCATTTTCTGTTGCATGTGCATTTCCCTCTAATAAACCACAGTAGCATGATAAATCAAAGACGGTCATCAACAGAAAAGTGAAAAGCTCAAAATGCAGCAGG
>JAGVVM010007171.1:0-18793 GCA_019149425.1 Psidium friedrichsthalianum
GGCTGCTCTGGACTTGGAGCTTGTCCCGGAACTACGACGGGCTTCAGAGAAGCGAGAGTTCCACCTTGCAAATAATACATGGAGCAAGTAACGCATATATTTTTGAATACTAGGAAGCATACACAGGTAGGATCAGGGCATTCTAAGATGTCATTATAGGAACTAAGGTAAGGCTTGCTTGCAAAGTTCATGGCATCATGCTCTCTGAGGATTCATCTACGTCATTCGCCAAGCAATGTCTCATTTAAAGAAATATCTTGTGGTAATGAAAGAAGGAAAAAAAAGTGCGAAGTTTAGCACGTCAGGTTCAAAAATCTAGTGGCCATATCGTTGAAGTTGTCTATCTTATCAATTCAAAGCTTAGATTGGCATGATATTTATGTCTGGCCAAACAAACTAGCACCCTCGTCGTAAATTCAGATTTCACTTGCGTGTGCAAGCATAGGATCAACCAAGCCACTAACAATTGGCGATCGTGAATGTGAAACCAATGAAAAAACCAGGGAGGAATTCCACTGCTGTTCTTCCAGGAATGATAAAGCGATCCCCATGACTATGATGTGTCGTTTAAGCTGATTATGCAGCTTTCATGCTCTTTTCAATGTCTTGCATCATACTTTTCCCAGTTTAGAGTAGCTCTATCTGACGGCAACCGAAGAAACATGGGGGCTTAACGCCCATCATTTTCAGCACATGTGGCCATCATTTTGTAAGTTGTTAAACCTACAGAAAAACGTGGAGGCCCTTAAGGTTAGACTAGATTCATACTTGAAAAGCCAATCTAGAGATAAAGTGAGATATTTCAAATAAATTTCAATATTTTATCATATCTTGTGTTTGTTACCTGCCTATAATAGGATAAAGTGAGATATAAGGGATATAGCCTAAATAAAATTATCCCGTTGGGAGAAGTGAGATAAAGGTAGATACTACTCATGAATTGAAAACTACTTTTCTAAATTGCAAACGTCTTAAGTAATAAAATAATTAATTTTACGTTATATTTGTATTCAAATATTAAAAAAAAATCAACATAAAAAAATAATAATTTCCATTTTTCTTTAATTTTTATTTATATATTTAATTTCTGTTTACTTTATAACATGCAATTAGTATGAGTATCTGTGTGTATATAAACACACACCCCTAGTATCTATATCATTACATGTTTTAAGTGTAATAGTATAGCTTGTTATTTAATAATAACTTTGTTAAGAAATGATGGAAAAAATATGATGAAAATAGATTTAAAATTAAAAAAAAAGTAAAAAAATGAAGTAGAAGAACCTATATTTTAAGTGGACATATTCAAATTTGATAATGATTTTTCTAATTCTCGAAGAATGATGGGCAATGAAATTTTAACAAAAAAAAAAACATTCTCCTATGTATCTCTAGTTCATGGCTAAAGTTTCATGACTTATTTGTAGTTGTTAGCTCCTATCAAAACTCTACAAAAACGTCGAGAGAGTGGAAACTTCTTCTTCTTCTTATCTTTTTGGTTCATGTCAAAATTCTATGAAAGCAGATTGAGAGTCTAAACTCATTCTCCCCATTAGTTTTATGGTTCATATTGAAGTTTAATGAAAGTTGCAAGAGAGGAAAATATTTTCATAGTCACAAAGGTGAATGATTGTTTTATTTTCTCTCTTCCTGGATTTGGCAATGAATCATGAGAGATTATTATAATCTTCATTTGTGTATTTTTCATATTCATTACATCTATATGTCTTGAAAACTAAACAATGAACATGATATAATATAAACATATTCGGCTTTATTATTGTGATTCACCAAACATTAGATAAGATATGGCAAAATCCTTGGATTTCATAACTTATCATATCCAATCCTATATTGGCTAGAAATCTGAACGATCAGACGCAGCCATAAAGTAGAACAAAAGTGCAGAGAAATTGTTAAAAATATTCTAAAGCTATTGCACTTTTGCAGTTCAATTTTAAATCTTTTAAGTTTATCAATTGAGTCTTAAACCTTTTTACTTTTTGTCAATTCAGTCTATTGGTCGAAATTTTGCTAACATTGACGTCAATTGTTCTACATGGCACGATCAACACTTCCGTGGATAATTTTTAATAATATCTTGATATATTTTTCAATTTTAATTTATTTTTTTCTTTTGGTTTTCTTCTTTAGCAACGAGTGAGGTCACTGAGCGCTCATCAATAATTGAGAGAGGGTCACGACTCTCGCTCGACCTCGCCCACGGCCACGATGGTTTGGGTGAGGCCAGCCTCAACGGCTACGAGCGAGGCGTCATTCAATGAGATGTCATGGCCCTCACTCATAGCTGGTGAGGACTAGATGATCTCGATGGTGTTGATACTTGATTTTTCATCAATCATTTTTAAAAATTTAATAAAAAAATCAATAAAAGTTCATAAAAATCAAAAATCAACTCCATTGAACCATTTTTCAACAAAACTTTTTTTCAGTATTTTCTGCATTTTTCAATATTTTTATATATTAGAAAATACCCAAAAATTACTTAAAAAGGCATTTGCGACCAAAAAAATATATTAAAAAATAGTCATTAGTTTTTCTCTGGTGCATTATAGATGTGTAGCTTCTTCCATATCACTGATCATGTTTCATTATTTTCAAATGTAGAGACCTGGTGCTCAGGTTCTCTATCTAGGAGTAACTTCTGGGACTACAGTATATATTTCTGACATTGTTGGTCCAGTGGGTCGTTTGTTTTGGAGGAATGATTCTTTTACCAATGACTTCATTAGGTGATTGACTTATAGTCTTGTGTTCCTTTTGGCAGACAAGAATGGTGTATTTGGTCGAGTTTTGCATCGCAGCGGAAGGGACTTAGTCAACTTGGCTAAAAAGAAAAAACAAATGTTATTTTTCTAATATCGAAGATGCTAGACATCCAGCCAAGTACCATATGTTGGTTGGGATGGTGGATTTTATCAAAGATGCTAGACATCCAACCAAGTACCGTATGTTGGTTGCAATGGTGGATGTTATATTTTCAAATGTTGCTCAGCCAGATCAGGTATAGACTCATCTTTGCCTATGAAAGAAATTGAGTATATTCTTATGAAGGTCTTCCTTGCCAAAGTGTAGGCAGGCCTTCATCTTGCCTTTGGACCATCGTAACGAAAATCCTATGTTATCCATCCTCTCTTCATTTCTATTGGACTTACTGCATGGTTTTATTACATGCTCCTAGTAGAATTGAACAGCATCTCCTGATCGTTCGATAAGATTTTCGGATTACCTTCTCCAAAGATCGGTGGCAACTCCTTTTGCATGTACACTTTACACATATCACTCGATCACACTAAGATTGAATTCGACAATTCGCTGCGATTTGATATATGTCTGAGAGGGCTCGAACTAAGCCCGCTCTGAAGGTTTAGTAATCCATTAGCTCAATCATTTCTGAGATTGGGTTGCGACAATATAAGAGACCTTGTTCGATCATATAGGGGCTATTGGATAGGATCTTGCATTTTTGATCGCTCGGGCAATGATGCTGGGGAACCAACGTGTTTATTTGTGCTTGTTTGAAGGGTTACCTCATGCGGCAGATGTGCAAGATCTTAGGAGGGCATTAGATGAAGAAGCCTTCCATACATATGAAGGTTTGTGTAGCGATAAGTTGGCAATTTTGTTGGACTTGGTAGTTATGACATAATATGGCTTTTGAATCAGAGTTACTCGATACAATAGACTTTGTAGAGGCATGCAGGGACATTCATTATGCAATCCTCATTGCGAAGTTTGCTTCAAGAAGGGTGTGGCAAGAAGGAAAGCAATGAGAAGATTACGTGGAATTTTCAAATTTCAAGTTAGTGTTTAAATCAATACGTACCCAATTGCAAAGTAAGTATCTTTTAATTTCCTCTGAATTGGTTGATTGATGTCATCTTAGTTGTCATCTGTGAGCATAAAAATTATGATAGAATGATATAAAAAATTGTAAAAAAGCAATGTGGCATGAAATATTGATGCACTATGGTTTGAGTCCTTTTTTTTTTTCCTTTTTTAGTGGGTACTTGTGTTTTTTAGGACATAAATTTTTTGAGCTTGTTTGTGAATCCCTTAGCGTGGGTGCTTTGGTTTTAAGGGCCATTGATCTGAGACACATCACCAATCTCATGAGAGATGACAAGGGCACTCTGTAATATTGCTTATTGGCTAAATATTCTACCTGATTAGGTGAGAAATGTCATCATGTGGGGAATCCACTTGGCAATTCAACATCCTAATATGTCTCATGCTGAGGTTGTTAGTGCGGGCGAAAATATTGTATGACCTGTTTGCGATGTCATTGCAAATGATGAATGCTAAGACAAATTGTTTTTGTATTAGATTTTCGACATATTTAATTAGTATCAAGTTGTTTAATATCTTTACTTGCTAAAAGTTGAGAGGAGCATTCTGTGATGGTATTCGAAGACGTGGTTTTGAAAAAATGATATGATTTGGACATGTTGTCGGTTCTATCTACAACCATGTGAGAGATTAGTTTTTTGGAACTCCACTGGTAACACTGTACCTTTCATTTTTTTTACCTCAATCTTGTTCCAGTTAACTTGCACCTTGTATTTTTTATTCTAAATTTACATTCCTTTGACTGCACTTTCTTAGGCTATATGGGTTTCTAAAGGTATGTTCTCGGCTCATATAATGTCCCCAAAGGGGTTTTTGCATCATTTCTAGCGATTTGTCAAGGTGGATTAGTAGGTTTTAGACGGAAAGTAGGTTTTTTGTCTCTTGCCTTACAGTCCATAGCCCACCTTGACAAATCGTTGTAAATGATGCAAAGACTCTTTCGAGGACATCATATGAGTCATTCGAGAACATACTTGGGAAACTCACATACCCTGAGAAATTGCAGTCAAATTAACGCAAATTTAGAATTAAAAAATAGGCTACGCAAATTAATTGAAACAAGATTAAGGTAAAAGGAAAATGGAAGGTGCACCATCACCGGTGGAGTCCTAAAGAACCAATCTTTTACATGGTTGCAAATGGAACCAGCAACATGACGTTCAAATCTTATCGTTTTTTCAAAATCATGTCTTCGGATACTATCACAAAATGTTCCTCTTAATCTTTGGCAAATAAAGATATTAAATAATTTGATACCAATTAAATATGTTGAAAACCTAACGCAAAGACAATTTGCCTTATGATTCATTATTTTCAATGTCGTCATGTACGGGTCATACAATATTTTCGCCCATACCAACAACCCCAACATGAGATATATCAGGGTGTTGAATTGCCGAGTGGGTTTCCCACATGATGACATTTCTCACCCGATCAGGTGGAATATTCAACCTATAAGCAATATTATAGAACGCCCTATCATTGTCACCCCTCATGAGACTGGTGATGTTTCTTGGATCAATGGTCGGTGCAAATCTCCTTAAAATCAAAGAATCCATGCTAGGGGGTTCACAAACAATTTCTCAAAAAACTTATGTCTTAGAAAATATAAATATCCACTAAAAGGGAAAAAAAAAGGACTCAAACCACAGTGTGTCGATATTTCATCCCACGTTGTTTATTTATATTTTTTTTACCTCATTCTGTCATAATTTTCATACGCAAAGATGACAATAAGATGACATTAGTCAATCAATTCAGAGGAAATTAAAATATATTTACTTTGCAATTGGGTGCGTATCGATTTAAACACTGAGCTTGGAATTTGAAAATTCCGCATGATCTTCTCATCGCCTTTCTTCTTGCCACGCCCCTCCATGGAGAAAACTCCCAAGTGAGGATTGCATAATGAACGTCTTTGCATGCCTCTACAAAGTTGGTTATAGCGAGTAATTTTCATTTAAAAGTCATATTATGTCATAATTACCAAGTTTAATAAGAATTGTCAGCTTATTGCTACACAAACCTTCATGTGTACGGAAGGCTCCTTCAGCTAATGCCCTCCTAAGATCTTGCACGTTTGCTGCACGAGGTAATCCCTCAAACAAGCGCAAATGAACGCGTTGCTTCCCTAGCATCGCTCCCCGAATGATCGAAAATGCAAGATCCCATCCAATGGTCCCTGCATGGTCAAACAAGGGCTCTTATATTGGTACATCCAAAATTGAAAATTGCTTAAATAAAATCAAAATTAAATAGGAAATGCAAAAAGAGGATTAAACTAGAGAGTTGGGTGCAAACCACTCATGAAATTGAGACAAAGCACTAATGAAAATACGATAGTCCATTAAAAACTCATGGGTGATAGGATCCACTCTACCACTTCAATAGTGAAGTGAAAGAAGCACAAAAGCTCTTACCCAAATCTCCCAAAACCACAACTAATGCCTGAACCAAATATAGATCTCCATATCACGGATGAAAACAACTTAATCACGATATTAAAATGTAGCAAACTTGAAAAATACATGTTGCATTGATGACCAAATTCTGAACTATATCACCATTGGGCCAGTAGGTTCATCTATGATAACAATCTCTAGGCTAGGATCAACCACCAACGGTTTAGGTTCATCTATGATAATGATGTCTGCTATTGGGTGCGAAAAGGATGAAGAGTACGAATATTAGGGCTGGATATTTTCCTTGACTTTCTTTCTTTCATAAAATCCTTACTTGAAACTCTTAGTGAAATCGGCTGGAATTTATGAGAATTTTCTATTGTGAAAAATGGAATTTGAAATTAGCTTTCAATTGAAATTTATTTTTATTTTTTAAAAAACCATGTACTATTATACTTATGATAAGGGTTTGAACTAGCATATATATCTAATCAAGGCCGTCCGAATTTGAATCAGATTAAGTGAGCTAGCGTGTTTATTAGAACAAGCAAGAGTTTTAACGTGGAAAAATTAAGTTCGTGTTGAGAAAAGTCATTTCTCAAAAGTTGATATTTAGTTTTACATCCAATGCATCAAGCAATAAGCCACGACAATAAAAAAAAATTTCCACAACTTTTTTAGGCTTCAACAGTAACATAAATTACGAGTATGTGGATTTGAAGCTAGAGGGACTTCGTTAGAAAGGTCATAAAATGTAAGTTTCAACGACTAGATTTGAAAAATTAAAGTCCATTTTTTTGACATTGAAATTCTCATTAGGACTCGCATTTTAATTAAGTCAATTTATTAGAGGTGAGCTAGGTTCGGTCTAAATTCTAGCTAGAACCTGGAATTTACCTGTCGAAATCGATTATCCAGTTTTTGGAACTTGGAACATACCAAGGTTGGTTTTAGTGTCTATCGAGGCCCAAGTGTGGCTTCAATCTCATAGCCACAGTCACTATAAACTCTAGTGACCGGAATCACACATTGCCTTTTCCTTTTGAGTTTGTTGACATAAACATTACCAATCCTTCTCCTTCAAAATAGTTTGGTTATATTTGCTCACAAGAACAAAACCTGCTCTTTTAATCCATTATATTGAAATTGATATGGGACCAGCTAAATTATTGCTTTGTTACTCCACTAAATTCGCTCACAAGAAGTGAATTATCTTACCAGATTGAAGGGGATCCAAAGAATGTAAGACATCAATAAAACTATCACAAAACCCAAAAACAGTGATAATGCATCTTAGAGACATTTTATCAAACAGTGAGAGTGCCTAGGTCAAGAAGACGATATTGAACATTTCAAGATTCCAACTCAAACCTAGACCGAACATAGGTGGCGCACAATGCATTATACATAACATCCTAGAATCGAAAAGGAAATCGGCTCATGGTCTGAACACAACAAGACAGAGCAAGGCGAATTCGTGGGTTAGACACTAAACTATGAAGGTCCCTACTAGGATTGCGAAGGGCAATCGGGGGGCAAGCTCGAGATAAGTAGTGTTTTGGCCAACCATGTCGTGAGGTCCTTGAGCCGGGATCCTTGGGAAGAAAAAGTTTGGACCAAAAACAAGATAGGACTCACTGGAGATGGCTGTGAAGCAGGAAAGCGAGAATGCCGGTCTGGGTGTATTGTCGGACAGTGATGGCAACGGTAGTAAATAGGGGTGGCCACGTGTCGGTTTGGGCTCGGAATTGGACCGGTCAAAATCAGAACCGGCTCGTTAACCAGTTCATCGATTCAGAACTGGAACCGGCGGTTCGAGGCAGTTGCAAACTGTCGATTCGGAACGCCTCAAACCGCTGTTAAGAGCTGGTAGTTACTAACGGCTCTAAAAGGAGCTGTTGGCTCCAAGGGCCACCACCTTAAAAAATAAAAATAAAAAATAAAAAATAAAATGTATTATCCAAAACTTATAAATACTCCCTCATCTTTCTTTTTTTCACACAAATTCTCTCAAATTTCTCAAATTCTCTCAAGCTCCCAATTCTCTCAAACTTTCAATTACATTATCGATTGTCTAATTTTTTTTTTATTTTTTTATTATCTCCTTTAAAAAACTTCATATTGCAAATTCTTTTTTCATATCCTATTTTTTTTGTATTATACCATATATATTTTATATATCCAAAAAAATGGCAAGTGAAAGTAGAGCTAGTGGTAAAAGTAAGAGTACAATGGGAGAATCCAATTATCATAATTATCATGATTATGCAGATTGGGGAGTTGATGTAGATAATGAAATCAACATTTTCCCTAATATGGAGCAAATCCCCAGACAGGAGAGTCTTCATCCTCCCACTACCACCGATGTCGAAGAAATATTAACAACAAAGGAGCGGAATGGTTCATCTATCAAATGAAAACACTTTCGTGAAAATGGAAGATTTGGAAAAAGGGTCCAAATAGGTATAATTTAGTTTGTAAATATTGTACTAAATCATACAGCTTTGTATATGGACAATGATATGACACATTTACTCGGCATCTTAGGTTGAAACATCTAATCGAACTGGGAATTGACACTAGCCAACAACAAATTTTTGGTATGTCAATCTTAACACTTCTCCTTTATTTCGTTTTAATAAAAAAAAACTTATAGACAAGAATTAGGTAAATTTATTTCCGTTGAACATTTATCATTTAGTTTTGGTGAAAATTTTGGTTTTAATCAATTTATACAAAATGCATGTGCTCTACAAGTAAAACGTGTTCCTAGAAATTCACTTAAATGAAAAATTAAAAATCTCTATAGAAAAGGAAAAAAGATTTACAAACTTTTTTTTTATGAATTTTAATGGACGTGTGCATATAGGTAGCGATATTTGGAGTGATCATTAGTAAATTAATTTTTATATGGGTGTAACACGTCATTGGATAGATGGCGATTGGAATATTCAAAAAAGAGTCATTGCATTTAAAATTTTGATTCTAGGCGTACGGTAAGTAATATTTATAAATTAATTAGATAAATTTTAGAAGAATATTATTTGCTTCATAAAATTTTTTCAATTGGTTTTGATAATACCGCGGCAAATACCGCTTTGATCATTGAACTTGAAAATATTTGTAAACCCGCTTTTGGTGGACAATTTTTTCATGTTAGATGTGATTGTCATGTTTTAAATTTATGTGTACAAGATAGTTTAAAAACTCTTGAAGTTTCTCTTAACCTAATAAAAACAGCAATTCGATATTTATGGAAACATCTCCAAATAATGAAAGAATGGGGAAAATATTGTAAAGTAAATGGAAAAAAACCAAAAACATTTTTAAAGATGTTCCAAATCGTTAAAATTCTATTTACGAGTTGCTTAATGAATCTTTTGCATATAAAGATTTATTGTGTGCATTTATTTCAGATAATATACCTGAAATTAATTTATACCATCAAGAATGGGATAGCTGTAAAAAAATTTAAAAAATTTTAAAAGTTTTAATGACGTAATTTATATTTTATCTGGTGTTTATTATCCAACTACACATTTATTTTTAATAAAATGTATTAATATTGTTGGAGTTTTTGAAGAAAATGAAAATGATGATAAAGGTTGGTGATACTATTAGCGTAATGCAAGCAAAATGGCTATATTATTATGGAAAAATTCCTATTATTTATTTAATTGCTTCTGTTTTTGATTCACGTTGTAAATTAGATGGTTCATGTGATTATTTGAATACGTATTATGAATATTTATATTTAGCTCATACGATAAATATTAAAACTATAGAAACAAATGTTAAAAACGTAATGCTAGAATTATATAATGAATTTTGTAGAACATATAATGTTGTAGGTGATAGTGGAAGTGGACTTCAATCTAGTAGCTTACAATGTGAAGACCCAGATAATATTAGTAGAGGATACCAACTTTTAATTAAAAGACAAAATGAAAAAAATGTGTAATAGGAAGTAATTTCGAAATAGAAAACTATCTAACAATTTCTTTTGAGTTTGATGAATTTGAAGGTAGCAAAAGTTTCAGTATATTAGATTGGTAGAAGAGGTATTTCACCCAATACTCAATTTTTGCTCTCATTGCAAAATAAATTTTAGCAACTCTATGTTCAACAGTTGTAGTAGAACAAACATTTAGCGCTGGAGGCAATATTTTAGATGAACAATGTATAAAATTAAATCCCAAATCGGTGGAGTTTCAAACTTGTGTTGACGATTGGACAAAGGTTCAATATAGATAACAAGAGATAGATTGCCATAATGAATCTGAATTTTTTGATGATGGAGACACCACTACTATTGATATAGGATTGGGTAGCGACGATTGAGGATGAGGTAAGTATGAGATTATCAAAGGTAAGAGAACTAGATAGACTTTGATTCTTTTATCCCCAAGAAGATATATATGCGTTTAATGATAAATCATTAAGCTCAAGCCCCCTTATACTCCTTTTTTCCTCATACATTTATTTGATATTACATTATTTCATAATTTCATAATTCATTATTTTCTTTTATTTCATAATGCATTATTTGATAATTTAATTGGAATTTTATTACAAATTCATCACAAATTAATTTTTAAACTCAAAAACTTAAAAAACAAAAAATCAAAATCGATTCAGAACCAATAGTCAGCGGTTCGGTGGTTCGGAATCGGCGGCTTGGAACGCCGAACCAAATGGAATTGGCTCGGAACCTCCGATTTTGAATCAGAATTGGAACCGTAAATGGCGGTTCCGGTTCCTCCAAATTTGAAACCGGAACCGCTGGCTCATGAACTGAAATCGGCGGTTCTCGAATCGTGGCCACCCCTAGTAGCAAATGGCGGTATGTCCCCTGTCAGGTCACAGCGACGAGAATAGTCCAATTAGGGCTATTTGAGTTCCCAAGGCCTAAGTTCGAATGGACCACGGGTTCGGCTTCGAATTGACTACATACATTGATTGGCCGGGCTTCCTATTGTCCTTTAATCTATTTATTTACTTATTTTCTCTCTTTTCGTTTTTGCTATTTTCCTATTTTGGTACTCCTGTAAGGATGAGCACTTAAACTATCAACCAAAAAAAAATGACGGGTCAACAAGAACAACCAAGAAAGAGGCACACTGAGAACATCCAAGAACATTCAATTCCAACTCGGATGAGCACCGGCAAGCTCTAGAAGTGGCACACCGAAAACAACAAGAAAGAGGAGAATTCACCAATTAGTCTAAAAGAGGGAGAAGAGTAGAATAGCGGCGAAAATAAAAACACTAGTGTTGGCACTTAATATTTGGTCATTTAAATTTTACAAAAATAATAATAATTAAGAAAATAGAATTTTTTTGCAAAAAAATTCTATTTTCTGAATTATTATTATTTTTGTAAAATTTAAATGACAAATATTAAGTGCCAACACTAGTGTTTTTATTTTCGCCGCTATTCTACTCTTCTCCCTCTTTTAGACTAATTGGGAATCTCCTCTTTCTTGGTTGTTTTCGGTGTGCCACTTCTAGAGCTTGCCGGTGCTCATCCGAGTTGGAATTGAATGTTCTTGATGTTCTCAGTGTGCCTCTTTCTTGTTGTTCTTGTTGACCCGTCATTTTTTTTTTGGTTGATAGTTTAAGTGCTCATCCTTACAGGAGTACCAAAATAGGAAAATAGCAAAAACGAAAAGAGAGAAAAATAAGTAAATAAATAGATTAAAGGACAATAGGAAGCCGGCCAATCAATGTATGTAGTCAATTCGAAGCCGAACCCGTGTCCATTCGAACTTAGGCCTTGGGAACTCAAATAGCCCTAATTGGACTATTCTCGTCGCTGTGACCTGACAGGGGACATACCGCCATTTGCTACTAGGGGTGGCCACGATTCGAGAACCGCCGATTTCAGTTCATGAGCCAGCGGTTCCGGTTTCAAATTTGGAGGAACCGGAACCGCCATTTACGGTTCCAATTCTGATTCAAAATCGGAGGTTCCGAGCCAATTCCATTTGGTTCGGCGGTTCCAAGCCGCCGATTCCGAACCACCGAACCGCTGACTATTGGTTCTGAATCGATTTTGATTTTTTGTTTTAAGTTTTTGAGTTTAAAAATTAATTTGTGATGAATTTGTAATAAAATTCCTATTAAATTATCAAATAATGCATTATGAAATAAAAGAAAATAATGAATTATGAAATTATGAAATAATGTAATATCAAATAAATGTATGAGGAAAAAAGGAGTATAAGGGGGCTTGAGCTTAATGATTTATCATTAAACGCATATATATCTTCTTGGGGATAAAAGAATCAAAGTCTATCTAGTTCTCTTACCTTTGATAATCTCATACTTACCTCATCCTCAATCGTCGTTACCCAATCCTATATCAATAGTAGTGGTGTCTCCATCATCAAAAAAATTCAGATTCATTATGGCAATCTATCTCTTGTTATCTATATTGAACCTTTGTCCAATCGTCAACACAAGTTTGAAACTCCACCGATTTGGGATTTTAATTTTATACATTGTTCATCTAAAATATTGCCTTCCAGCGCTAAATGTTTGTTCTACTACAACTGTTGAACATAGAGTTGCTAAAATTTATTTTGCAATGAGAGCAAAAATTGAGTATTGGGTGAAATACCTCTTCTACCAATCTAATATACTGAAACTTTTGCTACCTTCAAATTCATCAAACTCAAAAGAAATTGTTAGATAGTTTTCTATTTCGAAATTACTTCCTATTACACATTTTTTTCATTTTTGTCTTTAATTAAAAGTTGGTATCCTCTACTAATATTATCTGGGTCTTCACATTGTAAGCTACTAGATTGAAGTCCACTTCCACTATCACCTACAACATTATATGTTCTACAAAATTCATTATATAATTCTAGCATTACGTTTTTAACATTTGTTTCTATAGTTTTAATATTTATCGTATGAGCTAAATATAAATATTCATAATACGTATTCAAATAATCACATGAACCATCTAATTTACAACGTGAATCAAAAACAGAAGCAATTAAATAAATAATAGGAATTTTTCCATAATAATATAGCCATTTTGCTTGCATTACGCTAATAGTATCACCAACCTTTATCATCATTTTCATTTTCTTCAAAAACTCCAACAATATTAATACATTTTATTAAAAATAAATGTGTAGTTGGATAATAAACACCAGATAAAATATAAATTACGTCATTAAAACTTTTAAAATTTTTTAAATTTTTTTACAGCTATCCCATTCTTGATGGTATAAATTAATTTCAGGTATATTATCTGAAATAAATGCACACAATAAATCTTTATATGCAAAAGATTCATTAAGCAACTCGTAAATAGAATTTTAACGATTTGGAACATCTTTTAAAAATGTTTTTGGTTTTTTTCCATTTACTTTACAATATTTTCCCATTCTTTCATTATTTGGAGATGTTTCCATAAATATCGAATTGCTGTTTTTATTAGGTTAAGAGAAACTTCAAGAGTTTTAAACTATCTTGTACACATAAATTTAAAACATGACAATCACATCTAACATGAAAAAATTGTCCACCAAAAGCGGGTTTACAAATATTTTCAAGTTCAATGATCAAAGCGGTATTTGCCGCGGTATTATCAAAACCAATTGAAAAAATTTTATGAAGCAAATAATATTCTTCTAAAATTTATCTAATTAATTTATAAATATTACTTACCGTACGCCTAGAATCAAAAATTTTAAATGCAATGACTCTTTTTTGAATATTCCAATCGCCATCTATCCAATGACGTGTTACACCCATATAAAAATTAATTTACTAATGATCACTCCAAATATCGCTACCTATATGCACACGTCCATTAAAATTCATAAAAAAAAAGTTTGTAAATCTTTTTTCCTTTTCTATAGAGATTTTTAATTTTTCATTTAAGTGAATTTCTAGGAACACGTTTTACTTGTAGAGCACATGCATTTTGTATAAATTGATTAAAACCAAAATTTTCACCAAAACTAAATGATAAATGTTCAACGGAAATAAATTTACCTAATCTTGTCTATAAGTTTTTTTTTTATTAAAACGAAATAAAGGAGAAGTGTTAAGATTGACATACCAAAAATTTGTTGTTGGCTAGTGTCAATTCCCAGTTCGATTAGATGTTTCAACCTAAGATGCCGAGTAAATGTGTCATATCATTGTCCATATACAAAGCTGTATGATTTAGTACAATATTTACAAACTAAATTATACCTATTTGGACCCTTTTTCCAAATCTTCCATTTTCACGAAAGTGTTTTCATTTGATAGATGAACCATTCCGCTCCTTTGTTGTTAATATTTCTTCGACATCGGTGGTAGTGGGAGGATGAAGACTCTCCTGTCTGGGGATTTGCTCCATATTAGGGAAAATGTTGATTTCATTATCTACATCAACTCCCCAATCTGCATAATCATGATAATTATGATAATTGGATTCTCCCATTGTACTCTTACTTTTACCACTAGCTCTACTTTCACTTGCCATTTTTTTGGATATATAAAATATATATGGTATAATACAAAAAAAAATAGGATATGAAAAAAGAATTTGCAATATGAAGTTTTTTAAAGGAGATAATAAAAAAAAATAAAAAAAAATTAGACAATCGATAATCTAATTGAAAGTTTGAGAGAATTGGGAGCTTGAGAGAATTTGAGAAAATTTGAGAGAATTTGTGTGAAAAAAAGAAAGAAAGATGGGAGTATTTATAAGTTTTGGATAATACATTTTATTTTTTATTTTTTATTTTTATTTTTTAAGGTGGTGGCCCTTGGAGCCAACAGCTCCTTTTAGAGCCGTTAGTAACTACCAGCTCTTAACAGCGGTTTGAGGCGATTCCGAATCGACAGTTTGCAACTGCCTCGAACCGCCGTTCCAGTTCTGAATCGATGAACTGGTTAACGAGCCGGTTCTGATTTTGACCGGTCCAATTCCGAGCCCAAACCGACACGTGGCCACCCCTATTTACTACCGTTGCCATCACTGTCCGACAATACACCCAGACCGGCAATTCTCGCTTTCCTGCTTCACAGCCATCTCCAGTGAGTCCTATCTTGTTTTTGGTCCAAACTTTTCTTCCCAAGGATCCCGGCTCAAGGACCTCACGACATGGTTGGCCAAAACACTACTTATCTCGAGCTTGCCCCCGATTGCCCTTCGCAATCCTAGTAGGGACCTTCATAGTTTAGTGTCTAACCCACGAATTCGCCTTGCTCTGTCTTGTTGTGTTCAGACCATGAGCCGATTTCCTTTTCGATTCTAGGATGTTATGTATAATGCATTGTGCGCCACCTATGTTCGGTCTAGGTTTGAGTTGGAATCTTGAAATGTTCAATATCGTCTTCTTGACCTAGGCACTCTCACTGTTTGATAAAATGTCTCTAAGATGCATTATCACTGTTTTGGGTTTTGTGATAGTTTTATTGATGTCTTACATTCTTGGATCCCTTCAATCTGGTAAGATAATTCACTCCTTGTGAGCGAATTTAGTGGAGTAACAAAGCAATAATTTAGCTGGTCCCATATCAATTTCAATATAATGGATTAAAAGAGCAGGTTTTGTTCTTGTGAGCAAATATAACCAAACTATTTTGAAGGAGAAAGATTGGTAATGTTTATGTCAACAAACTCAAAAAGGAAAAGGCAAATGTGTGATTCCGGTCACTAGAGTTTATAGTGACTGTGGCTATGAGATTGAAGCCACACTTGGGCCTCGATAGACACTAAAACCAACCTTGGTATGTTCCAAGTTCCAAAAACTGGATAATCGATTTCGACAGGTAAATTCCAGGTTCTAGCTAGAATTTAGACCGAACCTAGCTCACCTCTAATAAATTGACTTAATTAAAATGCGAGTCCTAATGAGAATTTCAATGTCAAAAAAATGGACTTTAATTTTTCAAATCTAGTCGTTGAAACTTACATTTTATGACCTTTCTAACGAAGTCCCTCTAGCTTCAAATCCACATACTCGTAATTTATGTTACTGTTGAAGCCTAAAAAAGTTGTGGAAATTTTTTTTATTGTCGTGGCTTATTGCTTGATGCATTGGATGTAAAACTAAATATCAACTTTTGAGAAATGACTTTTCTCAACACGAACTTAATTTTTCCACGTTAAAACTCTTGCTTGTTCTAATAAACACGCTAGCTCACTTAATCTGATTCAAATTCGGACGGCCTTGATTAGATATATATGCTAGTTCAAACCCTTATCATAAGTATAATAGTACATGGTTTTTTAAAAAATAAAAATAAATTTCAATTGAAAGCTAATTTCAAATTCCATTTTTCACAATAGAAAATTCTCATAAATTCCAGCCGATTTCACTAAGAGTTTCAAGTAAGGATTTTATGAAAGAAAGAAAGTCAAGGAAAATATCCAGCCCTAATATTCGTACTCTTCATCCTTTTCGCACCCAATAGCAGACATCATTATCATAGATGAACCTAAACCGTTGGTGGTTGATCCTAGCCTAGAGATTGTTATCATAGATGAACCTACTGGCCCAATGGTGATATAGTTCAGAATTTGGTCATCAATGCAACATGTATTTTCAAGTTTGCTACATTTTAATATCGTGATTAAGTTGTTTTCATCGGTGATATGGAGATCTATATTTGGTTCAGGCATTAGTTGTGGTTTTGTGAGATTTGGGTAAGAGCTTTTGTGCTTCTTTCACTTCACTATTGAAGTGGTAGAGTGGATCCTATCACCCATGAGTTTTTAATGGACTATCGTATTTTCATTAGTGCTTTGTCTCAATTTCATGAGTGGTTTGCACCCAACTCTCTAGTTTAATCCTCTTTTGCATTTCCTATTTAATTTTGATTTTATTTAAGCAATTTTCAATTTTGGATGTACCAATATAAGAGCCCTTGTTTGACCTGCAGGGACCATTGGATGGGATCTTGCATTTTCGATCATTCGGGGAGCGATGCTAGGGAAGCAACGCGTTCATTTGCGCTTGTTTGAGGGATTACCTCGTGCAGCAAACGTGCAAGATCTTAGGAGGGCATTAGCTGAAGGAGCCTTCCGTACACATGAAGGTTTGTGTAGCAATAAGCTGACAATTCTTATTAAACTTGGTAATTATGACATAATATGACTTTTAAATGAAAATTACTCGCTATAACCAACTTTGTAGAGGCATGCAAAGACGTTCATTATGCAATCCTCACTTGGGAGTTTTCTCCATGGAGGGGCGTGGCAAGAAGAAAGGCGATGAGAAGATCATGCGGAATTTTCAAATTCCAAGCTCAGTGTTTAAATCGATACGCACCCAATTGCAAAGTAAATATATTTTAATTTCCTCTGAATTGATTGACTAATGTCATCTTATTGTCATCTTTGCGTATGAAAATTATGACAGAATGAGGTAAAAAAAATATAAATAAACAACGTGGGATGAAATATCGACACACTGTGGTTTGAGTCCTTTTTTTTTCCCCTTTTAGTGGATATTTATATTTTCTAAGACATAAGTTTTTTGAGAAATTGTTTGTGAACCCCTAGCATGGATTCTTTGATTTTAAGGAGATTTGCACCGACCATTGATCCAAGAAACATCACCAGTCTCATGAGGGGTGACAATGATAGGGCGTTCTATAATATTGCTTATAGGTTGAATATTCCACCTGATCGGGTGAGAAATGTCATCATGTGGGAAACCCACTCGGCAATTCAACACCCTGATATATCTCATGTTGGGGTTGTTGGTATGGGCGAAAATATTGTATGACCCGTACATGACGTCATTGAAAATAATGAATCATAAGGCAAATTGTCTTTGCGTTAGGTTTTCAACATATTTAATTGTATCAAATTATTTAATATCTTTATTTGCCAAAGATTAAGAGGAACATTTTGTGATAGTATCCGAAGACATGATTTTGAAAAAACGATAAGATTTGAACGTCATGTTGCTGGTTCCATTTGCAACCATGTAAAAGATTGGTTCTTTAGGACTCCACCGGTGATGGTGCACCTTCCATTTTCCTTTTACCTTAATCTTGTTTCAATTAATTTGCGTAGCCTATTTTTTAATTCTAAATTTGCGTTAATTTGACTGCAATTTCTCAGGGTATGTGAGTTTCCAAGTATGTTCTCGAATGACTCATATGATGTCCTCGAAAGAGTCTTTGCATCATTTACAACGATTTGTCAAGGTGGGCTATGGACTGTAAGGCAAGAGACAAAAAACCTACTTTCCGTCTAAAACCTACTAATCCACCTTGACAAATCGCTAGAAATGATGCAAAAACCCCTTTGGGGACATTATATGAGCCGAGAACATACCTTTAGAAACCCATATAGCCTAAGAAAGTGCAGTCAAAGGAATGTAAATTTAGAATAAAAAATACAAGGTGCAAGTTAACTGGAACAAGATTGAGGTAAAAAAATGAAAGGTACAGTGTTACCAGTGGAGTTGTTCAAAAAAACAATCTCTCTCATTTTTTACATGATTGTTTTTTCAGGTAGAACGACAACATGGTCCAAATCATTATCAT
>JAGVVM010007172.1:0-11726 GCA_019149425.1 Psidium friedrichsthalianum
ATAAGTTTTAAAACTTGCAATGTACATATCTCTTTATTTTATAATAAAAGTTTAGTATCATTGAACGGATGATATACAATATCTCAAAATGAATTGCACACATTGCCTTCGGACCCCCACAAAGAAAGATTATGCATACTATATAGACATCACGGGAAAAAAATCAATCATGAAAGAATCGCCCTCCCTCTTGCACCCTAAAAAAGAAAAATCTAGTAATCACTATTCCATAGAAGGTAATTGCATTGTTAGTTTTCAAGCCTAAACATTTCTTCCTTAAAAAAGATTTCATCAAAATCCATGCCAATTTCCTTAAGATGAACTGCAATAGTGAAATCTATTTTATTTACGGAAAGTTTTTGTTCTTACAAAATTGTTTAGATAGAGAGTTTTAAAGTCTTTTCAATATCCAAGAAGCTAAAATCATAATTTTGGCATCGGAAAGGAGTCCTTTCTCTCATTAAAGCTTCGGATGTTGTCACTGGTAATTATTTAATAATGCTATAATTTTACCCAAATGGTCAATAGTTCATTAAGGTCAATAACTTTCGTCTCTAGTTATTAAATTGTTTTTACACTAGGTAACTCGACAATGCTATTATTGGGAAAAGGACACTTTTAGTGCACAAAATTGTGTACGGAGATCACTTCGGTGCGAAAAGTTTCAATCGGATCACTTTAGTGTCAAGTTTTTGAAAAAACGATCGTTTTAGTGCTAAGTTCGATTTAGTCTACCGAAAATTTGACGCAGCCTTATTTTATTAATATAGTATGTTGAAGTGGCTCGCAAGTGGTCCACCGTGAAATTTTTTTAAATTTAATTTTTTTATTTAAATAATTTAAAAATAACCTAAAAATTTAAAAAAGCTAAAAATTGAAAAAAGGAGATCGCATCAAGTGATGAGGGCTTGCTGTAACCCTCGCCGCCTTTGCATATTTTTTTTTTTCATCTTTTCTTGCTAATTTTTTTAGATTATTTCAATTTATCTTAAAAATTTTCCGTTAATTTTTCTTTTTTAAAAATATTTTTTTTGATTTTTTTTTTATAAATTTTGAAGTCGTGCACTTCATTTTTTTAAAATACAACTTAAAATTCAAAAATTAATTAAAAATACCATGTCTTGAGAATCGCCGGAATTTTTTGTTGGAAGCACAAAAGTAATCATTTTGCCTCCGACTTGGCACTAAAGTGATTTGATTAAAATTTTTTGTACCAAAGTGGTCTTTATACATAACTTTTGACATATTATTTAGCAATATACAACGACATTTTATTTCCTCAATAGGTTAATATCTTATGGGAGTTGTTTTATTGTAATTTTTCCGAAGTAGCAATTTCAACTAAATCTGCAGCAGGTACTTTCCCCTGCGAGTCGTACTTTGGTAACAGAGTTCGTAAAATAAAAACGCCATCTTGGAATAATAAACTCGTACCATAGTAACTAATCTCAAATTATGTCATACCATAAAAGCTAAAATTAGTAGTTAGACCTCAATAATCGCAAATAATCTTCAAGTCTCTGACTGATAATTAGTACTTTACCTTCACAAAATAATATAAATTACCTCAAGTTCTCATATGGTCCCAACGATAGTAACTTCACTTAAGAAATAGTAAGCTATATATTCTTGTCGTAAATTTCTTCTCGTCCACTCTCAGAAATTTACCCAGCAATGGCAATGTTCTTTTTGAAGTTAGTAAAATTAATGGAACCTATCTTAAATAATTATTCTTGACAGTGGAGATTTTCCCTAATTAATTATAAAATTTACGGTACTTAAATATCAGCATCTTAAATGGAATAACGATATAAATAGTTTTTGAATTTAAGCTCAATATTTGATGTAATTCTTGAATTTTTAATTTGTTCAATATGATACCTAAAATTTAGCCTAATATTTGATATAGTCCTTGAGCTATTAATTTACTTAATTTGGACCATCGAATTTTGGTACATATTCGATGTACTCCCTGAACTAGATGAAAATATTTAGTATAGTCATTTCCGTTTATTTTAGATCAGAGATAATTTTAAATATTTTCATATAAATTCAGAGATTAAATTAAACAAATTAAGAATTAAATTATATATTAAGCTAAAATTTTGGAAATTATATTGAATAAATTAAAAAATTCGTAAAGCACGTGATCCGTTTAAATAAAGTTGAAAGAACATTTGTATTATTTTGCCGGCTTAAATCTCGTACCGGGGGCTCCTCTCGTGTTTCCTCCTCGGCCAAATCAATCCATCAGCTTGATGGTGTCTGCAAGCAGCTCCGCAATATCATCATTCCCTGGATCTTCTCCATGTCCCCGACCAAGCTTTCACGTTCATTCTCTCCCTTTCACTCCAACAAGAGAACCCGCAATGCCTTGCCCATCCAAACTCTTCTCAAGAGAGGGTTCACTCCCACCATCAAACACTTCAACCTCCACCTCCTCTTCCTCTCTGAATCCCACCGATTCGACTCCATCGTTCACCTCTTATCTCAGCTGGAGCACAACAATGTCCATCCCAACTCACGCACTCACTCCATCTTCACACGAGCTCTTATCGAACTCCACAAATTCGAAGAAGCAGAGCAATTCATGAGGTCTCAGACGGCCAAGGGTTCGAATTTTGCCAAGAACCGCATCTGGGACTCTATAATTCAAGGCTATTGTGTCCATCGCAAGGACCCGGAAAGAGCATTGTCAGTTTTTCGTGACTGCTTGAGTGGGTATCGTGTATTGCCTTCTTCCTACACTGTTTGTTCTTTAATTCAGGGGTTTAGCTCTCGCGGTATGATGGGACGAGCGATTGAGGTCATGGAGCTGATAGCGGACGAGAAGATCGAATACCCTTTTGGTAATTTCGTTTGTAGTTCTGTCATTGCTGGGTTTTGCAGAATCGGAAAACCAGAACTTGGCGTTGAGTTCTTTGAGAAGGCCAAGATTTCGGGGGCTTTACGTTCCAATCTAGTCACTTACACTGCCCTTGTCCATGCTCTTTGTAAATTGGGAAGGGTCGACGAGGTAGGCAATTTATTTCGTGCCATGGAGGAGGAGGGTTTAGCTTTTGATGTCGTGTTTTTTAGTTGTTGGGTCTGGGGGTATCTCAAGGAAGGTTCTGTCATGGAGGCTTTTAGGAAAAACAGTGAAATGTTAGAGAGAGGAGTTGGTGCAGATGTCATTAGCTATACTGTCCTTATGGAGGGATTTTCTCGAGAAGAGAATGCAGAAAAGGCGGTTGGATTTTTGTCAAAGATGAGAAATGAAGGATTGAAACCCAACATAGTTACTTACACCGTTTTGATATTGGGATTTTGCAGGAAAGGAAAACTGGAAGAAGCATATAACATCTTTAAGATGATTGAAGATATAGGGATGGTTGCGGATGAATTTCTGTATGCAACATTGATAGATGGGGCTTGTAGGAAAGGTGATTTTGATCTGGTTCTTGATTTGCTGAGTGACATGGATCGGAAGAGGATTAGTCCGAGTGTCGTTACGTACAATACTGTCGTGAATGGACTGTGCAAATTTGAGAGAACATGCGAGGCAGATGAGTTCTCCAAGGGAGTTGTGGGAGATGTCGTCACATATAGTACCTTGTTGCATGGGTACATTGGAGAAGAGAATGTCCAGGGAGTACTCGAAATAAGGCGGAGGTTTGAAGAAACTGGATTTTCTGTGGACATTGTCATGTGTAACATACTAATTAAGGCCTCATTCATGGCGGGAGCAGTTGAAGATGCTACTGCACTCTATAAGAGAATGGCGAATATGAATTTAACTGCTGATTACATTACATACTGCACGCTAATCGATGGATTCTGTAAACTAGGAAGAATAGATGAGGCACTAGAGATATTTGATGAGTTCAGGGAGACGTCAATCTCCTCTGTTGCATGTTACAACTGTATCCTCAAGGGCCTCTGCAGGAAAGCCATGATTGATATGGCCATTGACGTGTTTCTTGAACTTATTGAAAAGGATTTGCCAGCAGACACACACATTTGGAATGTATTGATTAAGGCAGTTTTTAGAGACCAAAATGCAGATGGAGTCTTGACTTTAGTTATCAGAATTGAGAAACTGCCGTCAGAAATATACGATAAGTTATGTAACGAGGCTATCTGCTTCTTGTGCAAAAAAGGTTTTTCAGACTCTGCGTTAGAGATTTACATGTTGATGAGGAGGAATGGGTCGCTCATTACAAGCAAGTCTTACTTTTTAATGCTCAAAGGACTTATAGATGGGAAGAAACATATCATTGAGCCTTTTCTGTGTAAATCTGTTAAAGAATATGGAAGTGGTGACCCAAAAGTTGGAAAAACAATAGCACGTTATCTAAGCTTGAAGGATGTCGATAGGGCCCTTCTATTTGTCAACAAGATGAAGGAGGGAAAGTCAATTGTCACTTTACCTACATCTGTATTTAAGAAACTTATACAGGATGACAGAATTCTAGATGCATATAAGCTACTCATGAATGCGATAGATCATGTTCCTATGGATGTGGTTGATTATTCGATCATAGTCAATGGTCTCTGCAAGCGAGGATATCTTAACCAGGCACTTGATCTTTGTTCTTTCATTAGGAAGAAGGGGATAGCCCTCAACGTGGTCTCTTACAATTCAGTCATTAATGGGTTGTGCCGCCAGGGTCGATTAATGGAAGCATTTCGGATCTGTGATTCTCTAGAGAGAGTTGGTCTGGTTCCATCTAAGATCACATATGGTACACTAATTGATGCTCTATGCAGAGAGCAATTTCTGATTGATGCTCAACTACTTTTCCAGAAAATGATCCTTAAGGGGCTCGAACCTGGTACTCATGTTTACAACTCATTAATTGATAGTTATTCTAAGATTGGTATGGTGGACAATGCATTGAAGCTTCTCCATGAAATGGAGATGAAAGGCCTTAGGGTGGATGCATTCACTGTAAGTGCTGTGATTAATGGCTTTTGCCGAAGTGGGGATATGGAAGGGGCTCTCACCCTTTTTTCTGAGTTCAAGAATAAAGCTATCTTACCTGATCTGTTGGGTTTTCAGTATCTGCTAAGAGGTCTAAGTGCCAAGGGAAGGATAGAAGAGGCAAGGAATGTGTTGAGAGAAATGCTTCAGTCTCAGCCGATAGTGGAGCTGATCGACAAAGTTGACTCTGAGTTTGAAACGGAGTCAAACAATTTTCTTGTACTTTTATGTGAGCAAGGGAATATAAAAGCAGCCATTACTCTCCTCGACGAAATTGGCAACATGCATCATCCTACTCAGAAGTTCCATGCTGATTTTAATGAGTCAGCAAAACCAAACATGCGGTATGGGGGAGAGAGATTTAAAACAGATGTTGCGAGGTCTATGACAGCCCTTGGAAATAATGATCTGGAAATTTGGCCATTAGAAGAGAAGAACGTGGAAAATGCTATGAGTGTGACTCCGACGAAACCTAAGCTTAATGACTTTGATTCTTTCTATTCCCTGGTTGCTTCACTATGTTCAAGTGGGGAGGTAGAAAAGGCGAACCTGCTTCTGAAGGGATTTGTTTGCTAATGCAGAAGAAAACTAATTTGCTCCAACATTATTAGCTTGAGTATTGCTTGCTCTCTCTGATTCGTGATGGCTCGCTCCCAGGCATTGATAGCAGATACAGCTTCATAGGATCAATGAACATTTACTCAACAGGTTTGTCTCGATCGCCGTTGCCCTTTATGTTCCCTCCCCACCCCACCCCCCAGCTTGCTTGCTTGTCTTTGTGAACCTTTCGTCTGCATTTGTTTTCCATGATCTTATGATGTTGACATATCTTCAGCTCCAATAGTGTGTTTGGGTGCCTTCCAAGATTGCCATATGCTTCTCAAAGTTCTCTTTTTGATTTGCTAGTTGTTTTTTCCTTTGAATATAATAGATAGTCTTTTCTATTCTTTTGTCCCTTTTGTTGCCTATTTATCATATGTATCTTGTCTTCATTGTCATTGATAAAATTTGCCTGTGGCCTGTACTGGTTTTGAATATTTGCAAACTTTTAACAGTGTCTTTGCCTACTTCTTTCTGGCTTGTGCTTGACTAACTATTATCTCTTTCTATGATTAGAGATACCTTGCTGGGTCAAGATGCTATATCATCTCAGACCTGTAGAGTGAGGACTATGAAAAACTGAAGAAGACAAAAACTGAGATAACAGTCATTAATGTGGTTGAACAAGAGAAAGGGTGAAGTGACAGTTGTGAATGGGATTGAACAAGAGAAAGGATGTTCTGCAACTTCCTCTCTCTTTCTATAGAGGCTTGGGGCAATCAATCGAGGGCAGCAATCAAGGAAAAACGGGTTGAAAAGATATAGAATTTGGTTTCGGAACTTTGATTCGTTAAAAACTCTACTAATTTCAGTCAAGGGTTTTTTGCTTGTTTATATTAACTTTCCTTTTGCTGCGTCATTCATAGTGTGGTCGAGAGATTTGAGCTCATATTGTTCTTTTCATTGGAAGCAAGTTTCTTAAATGCAAATATTGCTGAAGCTTAACCTTCAGAGAAAGAATTTAGACATTCGCAATCTGATATTGGTTAATTTTTTCAATTTAATTGTGCTTACTTACAGCTCTCAGATATCTGAGCTTGTGAAGGTGTCTTCGGTGATCTACATATTTTCCAAAGTGGAAGTAATTCACCTGACTTGCGAGGGACCAGGTTAATTCGAGTCCCTGTTGCTGTTCTTGTCAAATAGTTGTTATTATTGACTACCTTTGAGAACAGTTCTTTTTTCAGATTCTGCACTTATCCTTTATGATGAACACGTCATCAATTGTTTTTTCTGCAGAAGCCATAAAACTCTCTCTCTTTTATAGGTACTCACTGGTCCAAGGATGATGAAGAAGGGGAATAGGGTAAGGAGGAGGATTTTTCGGTAGACAATATAAAGGATTTAGACCATAGTTTTCTTTTCAAGATTAATGTTTGAACGTGAAAAGCGCGAAATTTGCAGGCATAAATAGGAGGATCACAATAATTAGGGTTTGGTGAGTATAGGGTTTTATGGTTTAGGACCATTTAAGTAACAAGTAGGACATAAGGTGGTGTGATTGTTTCATTAGACAATGATTATCATTTTTTCTTCACTTAATTCAATAAGGGTCTTACCCAAACACAATGCTTCAGTCTCTCCGATGCGACCATAGTCAGGGTAAATGTGGTTTATTCCTCATTCTATTGTATGGTAGCTTTTGTATCCGGGTAATTTAAATACCTGCATTAGTGAAAAGCTGTATATTGTCCATTACCAGATAGCAGTTGAGGTAACCTCTTCTGGAATTATGAGCTAAATAAGATGGCAGATCAGGGTTATTGCGCTTATATCCAGAGGATGGAAGTGACTTTCGGACACCTGTATGATAAGGACAATGTCCTCATGGTGTTCATGGGGGACTGCAGGGTGTTCTATGGGCATCCAGGTAGCCGGATCCTGTACTCATGCTTTTCAGCTATCATAAAAACATAATTATTGTGGTGCCTTAGACATCCATACAGACAGAGCGAATGTCCTGTATGCGAAATATTACAATAAAGGTCTTCATTTGTTTGAATGACCGTGCTTTGAGTTGTATAGCTCTAATGTATTGCTTCTGAATGTTAGATTATTCTCATTATTCACATCCAAGATAATCTTTCAGTCATCTTGCAAATGCTGAATGTAGGGGCCTATAATGTATGTGAACATGAGGTGATAGATTTAAATACTTGTGAGGCAAGGACTTTGTGTGTCATTTTTGGTGAAATCAGTTATCACTTTTACTGCCATCTTTCTTGAATTGCATTGACAATGCACAAAATCTTGCCATTTCTTACATGTGAAGTTCATCAGATTTAGCATTGGCCTTAAATTTCACTTTTCCTTCGACAGGGATGCATAAATTCTTGGTGCCATTGGCTTATGTTCTACATGTGGATATTGAATTCTCTCTCAAGCGAGAGGGCTTCGCGAAGGGAACCTCATTAACAAGTTTGATGAGTTAACGGTTAATGAAACCGATCTTATCCATAATTTATGTATTCAAAAAATTCTTTGATACCTTTGGAGACCTGTATTTCTGGAAGGAAATACATCCAAGGTGTGGAGTATTAGTGAGTTTAATCATGAGATACAGAAGACTATATGACTGATTGATGCCTATCTGGCCGAAGTTGAACTTGGTGTTGTTTTATGTGGAAATATACAGAGCATGAGCACACTGCGTGAGTGATGCACTCATGAGTGGGGGTCAAGGGGCTGATACCTATGGCCGACTTTTTTGGGCACTCACCTGTATGTGGGTCTAATGTTGGCCTGCCTCCTGGAATTGGGGCTTCAGGCGCTATGCACCGTCTGCTATCTGCTGTTGATTCTTTTCTCTACAGTCACCTTGTCATTAGGGATGGACACAGGGCTTGAAACTTGCCCTTCAGGCCATGCCCTCTAATGGGGCTGGGGGCCACCCGTTCCAACTTCAGCAAGCATTGGAGAGGGGAATAAAGGTTCTCATTCACAAGCTATGAAGATCTATAAGCGAAGATCGTAAAACAGCAATACCAGCAAACAAGTGCTCCGTGTTTCTGAACGAGAATCTTGAAGGCAGAACCGTAGTCATCTTCAGCAGTTGAGTCGACTTTACCATTTGTGTGTACATAAAAGCTCATCCAAGATTGCCATGCAAATGCCAAAGTGTGTGACCAAATAAAACACGTAGCCCGTCAAGAGCAAGTTCACCGTATGTCTTTCATACTTACAGTCTGTCTGTGTCGTGTTTTTTTCCTTGTTTCTCACTGAGGGACAATTTACAAAATTCGCAAAGCTTGCAAAGCGTAAATTATGTTGCTAGAACGGATATTTTACAAGATCAATTAAAAATCAACAAAGTACATGACAATACACCGCATAATAAATGTTAATGTTGTGATACGTAATGTTCGATTCGACACCTGCGTGACATCAAATTACAAATGTTTGTATAGTGATGTGGTGGCGATTTAATCCTAGTTGCGTGTCTTTGACCCAATGCTACCTTAACAGTTGCCATAGGCTTGGTCAAGAGACGAGTAAGAACACATGCAGGGGAAAGAAGTGGCGAGAGACGTGGTTGCTACGCTCACGCTTGAACATGTTCATCCTGTGTGACGGCTCTGTAAGCTTCTTTTGGATCGACCAGGGATCATTTGCCGCCGTGTGAGGTCAAGGCCGCATGAGGCTAGATCTCGCCCGCAACAGCAAGGCGCCCACCTTAGCCAGATCTAGTGAGGCCGGCCTTGCCACAAGCAAGCTTCACTGCCAATCGCCTCTAGCCCTGTCGCTCGGCGGTTATATTTTAGGAATCCTGATGACTATTCACGATCTTCGGTCCGTAGAATAGTATTCTTGCTCTAATGCAATTTCTTTGAAAAACCTCAGCCCATAGAAATTGCAACGCCTGAGGCACACACCGGTACGCTTCTGTGCCACGACCATTCAAATCTCCTCAACCCGGGATGCAGACGAAAAAGCGTTTCATCGGCAGTTCATTGTCGCATGTTTTCCTTACGAGCAAAAAAAAATTTTAAAAAAATAAATAAAAAATTTAAATATTCATTTTTTTGTTTATTTGAGTGGAGGAAATAAAATTGTTACATTAAATTAAAAAGTAAAATCCCAAAAAACTAAAGTATTATAAAAAAAAAAAGGAAGAAAAAATTGCATAAAAAATAAAAACTATGTCTAATAATGTCAAAAAAAATCATTAAATTATTAAAAATCTGGGTTTTTTTTTTTTTTCTTTTTTCTTGTCTTTTTTTTTGCTTTTCCTTGTTTTTTTTGTACTTTTGTTTTTTTGTTGTTTTTTTTTTTTTTTTTTTTTTTTTTTTTTGGATTCCATTTTAATCTTATTTGGTTTGGCATCTTATTTTGCGTTTGCCCCTGCTTTTTTTTTTTTTTTTTTTTTTGGCTCCCTTTTTTAACTTTCGCCAGGCGGAGATCTCATTGCACGCACTTTCGTCGACGAGCAAATCGCCGCCCGTGAGTTGCCATCACTCTGAGATAATGGCTGGATTCTAAGGCACGGCCCGTTTCCTTTTCGCTTTCCCGAAACAGTCTCTCATTATACGGTAAGTATATAGTTATTGAGGCTTCTGTCTTAAAGAGTCATTGGGTTCGGCCGGTTTCGGTTCCTAAAACCCAAAAACAGGTAGGTGTGGACAGCATGATTTGCGTATGGTTTGCGGCTCGGTCCTTAGATAACTCCACTTATACACACACACAACGAACTACTTCGTCATCGGTGTTCTTATTCATGCCACACTATCGCAGCTTATGATCCATCGCTTTAAAAACAATGATTATTTTTTTTACTTGAATTTGAAATCCTATCGCTCCGTACATTGTTACTTGTACTCCTACGTTACTCTAAATAAATTTCATAACTTAATTGTATGTAAGAAAATGCGACCACTTTGGTGCTGACTTGAATAATGATCCGAACTAAAAAGGGATCGTATTTTGAAACCTTCGGCTTGATATACTGCATGCCATCATCACATGATGTTAAGGGTGGTCAACAGTTCGGTATCGGGGTTTTTTTTAGGACAACAGCACCCCAAATACAAACTTTAGTATGGATAAGAGGCGAGCAGCCGAATCGACACCTCAAATTTGGTTCGGTATTTTGTTATAGCAAAGATTAGGTAGTTCGGTAGGGATGTTTAAGACGGATACAGTGAAGAACATAAGAGGTACATCTATTAAGTTGTACATCATATTAATTTTTATTAAAGAACCATTTCGGTCATGGTTTCGGAATTAATCCACCCGGAATTCTGGCAAAAGGGATGGTTATTTTTCCTCATTCAAACGGGAACTCCTAACCGAAAATGCACAAATTTTCGATTGATTCGGTTATCGATTCATTTTAGTTCGTTTTTCCGACCGGCCCTCGACATTTCATGAGCGAGTTAGTACCGACATGTATGAATGGGCTTTTTGCGCGAGCCTCTGCCCTCGATCAGTAATTGCAAGCCTCTTCTAGTCGGCCATTTGAAAAGCCCGTTAGCTGGTGGCTATGGTATTAGTGAAAGAAGGTGAAGAAATGAGCGCGTACTAAAAAGACTTATCACGCTTGGGCAAGACAATCTACTTAATTTAAGTTACAAGAATTCATTGTCCTATTTTATTTATGGTGTTTATTTCTCCTTTACTTTTAGATTTTTACCCTTCGACGAAATAAACCATTTTTCAGGGCACCAAAATTTGCGAACTCAAGAAACCACTCGCAAAGAAGCGCTCGTGCATCGAACGCAACGCACCTGATGATCCAAATAATCCCGAAACAACGAATTATGCATACTTTTCGGGGGGGGGGGGGGGGGGGGGTGTTCCTTAAAAATGTGAATCGCGTAAACATCAATATGAGACGTGTGTGTATACACGCACGTTGTGTAATTGACCAAACCGCCGAGCGTTGGCTTATGGCCAAAACAATTAAATAGAAGCTTAATAGGACGTGGGGTGACACCCTCTCCATCCACGGTGTTCAATGACAGCTTAGTCTCGAAATATGCGTACACATGGATTCCCCATCTTCACGTGGTGCTCTCTCTAAGGGTTTTCTATCTCATGTCAATCATCAATGCATGCGTTTATTTTAGGAGAATCTACCAAATTTTTTTTAAATCTATTGATACATTCACGCAGCCAATTTAGTCATAGAACTTTTTTTTTTTTTAGGAAGAAGAGCGAGGGCTAA
>JAGVVM010007173.1:0-18635 GCA_019149425.1 Psidium friedrichsthalianum
TTGTTGAACGAGGAAAATCTAAAGACCGAGAGAATAAAAGACCTATTTATATTAGGATTAGGGAAGAAACGATCACACCTTTGGATTTGAAACAACAACTTCTATATGAACGTCGATTTCATCAGAAGTGCGATGATTGGCACGTGCCTATCCCATGTATGAACATTTAAGAGATATACCGAAATTGTCTACAAGCTGTAAGTACAATGTTACTAATCGATAAATACTACACAAGCAGAAGAAACGTTGACGGTTCTCTTTTGGCCTGATTAAGATATTAGCCCCACTTCCATTATTAGTAAGGTTACCTCTATGCCAGACCCGTCAAGCGGTTGAATCGGATTCGGAATTTGAAAATGATTCCGCCTAATAGGCTCATTTAACGCTGTTTGTACTCATTTTCATGCAATTTAAATCCAGTCACATAAATTCAGACTGACCCATATTCATAAGTCCAACAAATTTAACTTCAATCCAAGTCCTTCCACATTGAGATGAGAGGTGCAGTCTAGTCAGGGCGAATCGAGTAAGGGCGAGAGAGAATGAAAAAAGTCATATAAGTGGATTGAATCCAAGTAAGTTGTAAATCCGTTTATAACCCATCTAACTCTCATATTATGTTTTAAACACTTGTTTTGACTTTATTGGGTATTGAATATAACTAACTCATATAACAACGCAGTCCATCATTACACATAGGATAATAAATTGATTTTATGATCACTTTGATAGGTCCTATCTCTAAGCTTTAGAAAATGGTCGTGTATGGAAGTGATGTGTACATGATATCACCCGCTCTTACGTGCGAATTTGATTCGATGAAGAAAGTATGGGGGTGCTGACACATATGAAATAAACGAGCAAGGATCCACATGCAGATGACTTATCGAACATGGGGGAATCATTATAGCAATTCAATAGAATTTACATGACAAAATCCGACCATCTAAGTTTTAATTCGCTGTCTAGCTCATGTCAAATTCGAAATTATCTCCGTAATCCCGAAATCGCAAAATGTTGCAACGTTCAAAAGGTGGTAATGGAAGGATAAAAATCCAGACCAATCGAGACCCAAGATTGGTTGTGCTATAATTAGGGGTTTCTACCCATTCCCGCACAAGAGCCTTTTGAAAGAACAAAATCGCGAGGTAAAAATAACCGAAAAATTCATAAATCTATCGACCAAATGTCAATTTTTTCCTTAAATTTTTAAATTTGGCTAATTTTAGTCCTAAACCTTTTAATGAATTAGGCTAACGTAGTTCCTTCCGACCACTTAATGCCTAGAAATTGCTGCCATGGATGTGGATGGTCGGCACTAACGTGAATTTTTTTTTTTTTGCATTTTTTAAAATAATTTTCTTCATAAGAGAAATCAAAAGAAAAAAGAAAAAATTATGAAAACATCCACATTAGCGACGGATGTGCCCACATTAGATGACTGACTTCCAAGTCAATGATCTCCTGCCAAAATTCCGTATGACTATTGGCAAATCGGCAACTCGGTTTTAAGATCAAATCGCTAATTGAAAGGAATTAGTATCCCTACAATAGATTTAAGACTTTTTTTTAAAAAAAAAAATTTTTTTTTTTTTTTTTTTTTTTTTCCCCAAATCTTGAGACCACATGCCAATGCTAACAATAATACCTCGTCTCAGGCATCATCAAATGGCGATGCTGTGGGAATCCCATACTGACTCTGTGTGTAAAACCCATTTTAAAATTAAAATCGGCAAGACAATTGAGGTTAGGGCACATGTTTTTGGAGGGAACGATTACCACTTGAAAGCAAGATCGTGGACAGCCACCGTTACGAGGAGGCAGTTACTCAAGGAAATGCAACGGCTAAAAATCGTAAGAAGGCAGTTTACCATAGTCATTATAAGGATCGTCATTCGTTCATCAAGAGCCCCGCACAAATCAAACAAATTTACTGTATCTTACTTTCCTATATCACAGGTTATCTTTCATAGCCGTAACTTTCGAATTCGCTCGTCAATTAAATTTCGGCATGTGTCTCCGTCCTGAGTATTCGTCGTCTATTAAATTTCGTCATAATACGTTCGCTTCCTCAAGTTATGTCGTCGATTAAATTATGGCATAATTTCTTAAAATCTGGTTAATTTATCTAGTCTGTATTACCAAATCTTGGTTAAATTATGGATTTGAATCGGTCGTCGTTCATTTTTCTGTGTTGGACACATGATTTTTTTATCATCTTTCCTATTTTAAAATTAATAGAAAATCCATAAAAATTCATAAAATTGAAAAATCAACTTTGGGGACCTTGGCCAAGCCTAGGGAACCCATTTTGACCAAAAAATGATTTTTCATATTTTTAGTATTTTTTAATATTTTTTTAGAAATTAGGCAAATGTTTAATAAAGAAATAGCATTTGAGGCCATAAAAATGTGAATAATTAGTCCGTATTTTTCTTTAATTTTTTCTACATTTTAGCCGAAGAAAATTTGCAAAAACTTAGTCTGAAATCAGAAATCACTTTGTTCATCCTACTTTCAGATTAATTGAAAATAATTGTAAAAAAAGAAAAAAATTATTTTTAACTCTATTTTTGCATTTTCGGAGTCGTGACTTTATTCTTTAATAGTCCAAATTTCTCGATGGTCTGACGGTACATTCTCGTCGTCGCGTTCGGAGCGTTGTCTCTACATATCAAGATCCGATTGTTTGATTTGGCGAATTTTTATGGCTATGACGTATTCTAAAGTTGGACCAGCGTTATAAGAGTTCCTCTTAGAGCTTTAAGTTTGTGGTGCATGGATCCAAACATAGTGCAAAATCAGTTTGAGAGGTCACTGAAAGAAATGCGCAATGATGAAGATGGAGACCTATAATGGAGGCTGCGGTTAAAAACGTTCCCAAAAGTCTTGGACATTTCAACTTTGGTTAGCATGATGCCAGCTCAACCTTTCTTGTTCCACACTTATCAATACCCTGTCGAAACACCATAGTATGATTTTTTTTGCAATCTATGAAAATTCTAGCCTGAGTAATTCAGAACCACCGACCACTGGGACACAAGTTGGCCATAAACGCCGTGCTTTTATTGGAAGCTATAAACATCGAGTCTGGCAAGTCATAAAGGTCCGGTCGACTGCTCCATGATATCTTGATGATTACTCGGACGATGTGCATCGTGACAATATGGCGCGATAGTGGCTAATAATCCCATGGTGTTCACCGTAAGAGAAGCATAGCTTCTCTGGCCGGACCAATTGTTTATTTTCCAAGGGATGCGGCTCTATTCTTACGAAGGTGAGGAAGGAGCTTGGTATTATCTGGATGCTGGCAAGTTTTAATCCAACAAGTTATTACGGACGCCGAGAGAGTGAGTTTTGCTTGAGGGGACATCATCATTAAAAAAGAAAAAAACAAAGTGGAGGAGACAGACATGGTTGGAAGACACACTTTCGGTGGATATTTAAAAAAAGAAAGTGGGGTTAGATTATTTGAATGGAGGGGGAGAGAAAAAACCACGAAGGAGGGGAGAAGAGGGAGATTCAGAAGAAGAGGACGGGAGGGAGAATAAAAAAACCAGAGGGATTCGGGGGTGAGGGGAGGACTTCCTCGGAGTTCTTCATCTTCACGAAGGTGGACGCGATTTGAGAAGACGGAGGGAGAGAGAGGATCGTGGGTTCTCTAGGATTAAATGCTATCACGAATTTCGTTCGGCCACCGCTAGTTTATTTGCCTCAAGCCACCATCAGATAATATCTGTTATGCTCTATACGTTGCTCGAGAAATTCGAGCTGCCACGTTCTTGACACCGGCGCCGATCTTCATTGCGATCGAGCTCTACGAGGTGCAAGAGTTGTTCTCCGAAGATGCGTAGCGCTTGTTCAGCTACCATGCGTTGAAGAGTCAGAAGCCGACGAATGAATTCCTGGAGCTGTCCGAGGAAATCGTGCCACTGGCCGAGGATTTGCCGTTGGCCTTGAGGGTGTTCGGCTCTTTTCTGGTAGACAAGAGGAGAAAAACCGAATGGGAAGGCGCGGTGCAGAAGCTGAAACAGATTCGCCCTAATAATCTCCAGAACACGTTGAAGATCGGCTACGAAGGGCTCGACGAGAAGACCAAGTGCATGTTCCTCGATGCTGCTTGATTATTCACTAAGTCGCATATGACGAGAGACGAAGCAATCGAGATATGGAAAGGTTGCGGTTTCAAGGTTGAGATTGGACTCAAGGAACACCTGGGGTTCAAAATTCACCTCTGGATGATGAAGATGGTTTCAGTGAATGATGGCGATGAAAAGACGAATTGACGTCGAGGATGAAGGATTTAAGGAAGTCGACCGAGGAAGCTCATGAGCTCAAGGAATAGGCGATTGTGTTACCGAGGCTCGTGCTGATGAACCTGAACGTGGTGTCATGAGCTAGTCTGCTGGAATTTCATTTCATCATGAAATGCCCTATGAACCCTTGAAGAGTTACATGGGGGTGGGAAAATGGTAACGAGTACATCGTCAACTCGATCTACTCACCCAGGCTGGAGGTTCGAAGTTGCGTCTCGTACGAACGCATCGGAGTGTTGCTGTTATCATCGCTTTGTGCCACGTCAAGGCTGATCCACCGAGCCTCAACTCGGATTCCGCAAATCGACGAACCGATGGCTCTCAACAAGCCGCGGCGTGCGAGCAGAGCCCGCTCAGGCTTAGTATTCTCTTTACTAAGTTCAGGGAATCAAAGAGAAGGTGTGGTTGATAATCCGAAACTATCAGCCACTCCGCCCAGCAAAAAAAATTGAAGCTAAGTGCTCTTCTGCTTCTTTCTATCTTTTTTATTTTTTTTATGCATTTTTATTTTTATCTTATTTTATTTACTTATTCCCTAGCATTATCGTTAGTATTATCGTTACCACTATTATTATTATTATTATTATTATTATTATTATTATCATTATTATTATTATCATTATCATTATAATTATTATTATTAAACTAGCATAGATTTTTCACTTCCCCATTTTCCTCATATTTTGTGTCAAGTAAAAGGACAATCACATGCCCACGGTGAATACCCCAAAGGTGCAAAAAAATTTTGCCCAATCAAACTCCTAAGCGCCTGTCAATTCCTCAACCGATCTGCATGCAAATTTTTGGTTCGAATTGTCGAACCAGTTCATTGTATTTTATTTTAATGAATTCAAGAGAGGGCAAATCCCATTCACTAGAGGTCGTTTATTTCCTGCAATTTAAATTCTGCACCATTAAACCTCAAAGGAAAGAGCCAAGTCAATGCTAGGCCGCCCATGGAGGTTTTACTTACCGTCATTTAAATTCCTGCAATTTAATTTCTGCACCTTAAACCCCAAAGGGAAGGGCTAAGCCAATGCTAGGCCGCCCATTGGAGGTTTTATTTACCGTCATTTAAATTTCTGCAATTTAATTTCTGCACCTTAAACCCCAAAGGGAAGAGCCAAGCCAATGCTAGGCCGCCCATTGGAGGTTTTTACTTACCGTCATTTAAATTCCTGCCATTTAAATTCCTGCACCATTAAATCCCAAAGGGACTAGCCAAGCCAATGCTAAGCCGCCATTGGAGGTTTTTACTTACTGTCATTTACTTCCTGCAATTTAAGTTCTTGCACCATCAGAGCCCAGAATGGGTAGGCCGAGTCGAGGCCGAGTCCCTCGTTGGAGGTTGTAACATTGCACAGAAGTCGTTAGCTTGCTCCCTCTTCCGGCTTTAGGGAATACATCGCATCTTCTGATATTGTGGTTATATTCAGAATGTTTTGCATCGTCAGTCTTATTCAATTCAAAAATACCAAAAAATATCATTCATGTGCATTTCACATAGTGTAGATCATGCATATTTTGCCACATCGCATACGTATTCGTATTGTCGTTGATTCATGCGTATTCATCCAGAAAATTCAGAAAAATCTCAGAATTAGGAAACGGGCCATTTCGACTGGTCAATCCTATTTTTGATGATTTATCGTACGTCGTGTATGCATGTCCGCGTATGCATAATCTGTGTACACATGTTACATACACATGTCCATATGCGTATATCGCGTTCGCATGTCCACGCACATATATCGCGTTTGCCTGTCATATTCGTACGTCTTCAAATCTACATGTCACATTAGTACATCTCCGTATCTGCATGTCGTATTCATACGTATTCGAATTCGTATGTTGTATTCGTACGCCTTTGCACATGTCTGTCTATATTCGCATGCCTACCTATGTATGTCCATGTACGCATGTCGTGTTCGCACTTCCATACGCATGCTGTGTCACGTTTGCATATCGTGCCCATATTTGTATGTTTAACGTATGTTCATGTTTGTATGACATATTGAATATCCATGCTCGCTTGCTCATGATCGCATGTATTGTTCGCGTGTCTATATCTGCATAATTTACGTTTTGTTTATCCATGCACTCATTACCATTCATGCACTCCATTTAAAAGGTAAAAACACAAAAAAATAATATATAGAACACTCCACTAGAACCTTAGGAATAAACCAAGCTTGAATTGCCAAATTAGGATATCCATGAAATTAAGGTACCGAAAGGGCATTAGTTTTAATTAACTAGTGTAACCAAGTCTCCGAACCCATAATCTTTGGTTCGTAGAAGTAATTTAGTCTCCCGCTAATTTACTTAGGTTTCTGATCAACCTACCAAAAATGATTAGTGGCGACTTTAAATTTTAAAATCATTTGAACAAAAAAAACCAAAATTGCGATTCGGTAAGACTTGGGAGGGTCCGTATTAGGTTAATCTATCTAATTAACCTAATAATCCGTTCACCTGATCCGTTAAAATTTTTAGGGTCGCGACAGTCTGTGATACTTCCTATCCGGAGTTTGGTTTAGGGACCTTGTCTTTCTTAATCAAAAGCCCAAAAACGACATTCGGCAATTATTAACTGTAACATTGTGGGCAATTTTTACATCCCAAACTAACAGCGTTGCTTGCAATGAAGCAGGTATCATGCCAAACAATTATGTCAATTAGTTAATGGATTCTCACGCCCCACAAGCTGAGAATCCTCTATGAATACATCGCCTGAGAACAAAGACATCTCAGCCCTTTTCGTTAGGATTCCAGACAGACTCTGGATCTGGGATAAGGACAAGAATGGAACATAGCGGAATGATCCTCTTGGGAGTTTGTTGTGTAAGAAAAACAAGAAAGAGCAAAGTTCTACCTCGGTTGTCTTGTCGGTGATCCCACCCACATCATGAATCTACTTGGGAATCGTCTCCTTGACGCGTTCTGCGTTCTTCTGATTCCCGATTGGCCAGTGAATGGATAGAAATCCATGAGCAGAAGAATCTGAGGTACTGCCATTATCATCATCTTCTTGCTCTTTCCGCCCACCAATCTATGCATCTGCGCATGCATATATGGCCTAGTCGAGAACAAATCTTTACTTGATCCATTCAATGTCCTCTTGATCTTGACATTAGCACAAAGTAGTCCTCCTCCTCAAATTTGGGCGAGACCCATCAAAGGATGGGTGCAAAAGTAAGCACTTTCGAGCGCCCAAAAGCTCCTGCAAACCCCGTCAGCCACAGTGGTCCAACCCCACAATCGTCCATCATCGAACTGCTCAAGCCAGAGTGCTTGAAAGTCAAGAAGAAGAAGAAGAAGAAGCCGCAGCAGAGATTGCTCCACCCGCAGGGCAAGAATCTAAGCGAAGCCGAAACGCTGACACTGGAAAAGTGCCTGCTAGCTTCTCCTAGTTTGATCAAGTCTTTTCGGCCAACGCTGATGTTGGCAAAGTCTGCGTCCTTAAGCCAAGCAAGGCCCGCCCGCCTCGCTTGGGACCGGTCGACCGTGCCGCTTCACCCTTGAAGGCGAGAGACCATTTGTCCTTGGAGAGGCTGGCGAATACCCACGTGGAAATCGAAGGCAAGTGCCCTCCTGAAGTATGTAACACGAGGCGAAGCGAAAACCGGCGCTCGGGGAAGAGGGTTCGGTTCCGGCTGCCTCAGGAAACTGATATCATCCTGTTCTATTCTCCGCAGAAGCGACTCGAATGCGATGAAGAGAGCGGTGCCGGATTCCGTGACACTGATTAAACGACCGTTTTCATGCTTGATGTTCGTTTGTAGCTCTTTTGGTGGCGGGGTATGCTGTTTCCTCTTTGTTCTTTCCCTCCCCGAAACTCTTTCCAGCATCATGAAGGCAAATTCGAATTTCATCAAATGATGAATATTGCGCCATTGATTTTAAAGTTCTTACTGCATAATAGTTTTGGGTGACTATAAGAGTAACAACACGTTGTGGGCCTCACAATGATTCTTAATAATAATATAATGTTAATCTAAAGTAGATTATGGATTGTCATATAATCATTTCTCTATTTTGAATGAGTAGTTCGCTTCTCCAATTGAACAGGAAGAATTCTTGGCGCACTAGAAACACCCAACGGTGTTCTACTCTATTAACAATAATGGCACTGATGCTTGGTTCCGGCTCTTCCGAACCTACCGATCGCGACTTGATCAATTATGAAAATTCGTTTTTTTTTCTCTTTAAGTGTCTCTACCGACCTTCCATAGGCCTAGGAAAACGTCAGTACTTTTTTATCTTTGTTTGGAAAACATTTGATTATGCAAAACTTGCTCGTTTTAGAGATCCAAAGTACTTCCATCTATGTGACTATGCATTCTTAATCATTACATTGCACCCATCAATCATATAAACAACATACACGATAAATAAAGTAGGATAATGATAGCGTAATGTATATAAGTGCAGAAATTAAACCTGATACAATGTCGGGCAAAGAGCATTACACGCCATGTTATTAAGTCTTAGGACAGGACCCCGGTGAGCTATAGTCAGAATTAAACGTGCCCTAAACATGCGATTAACCACGGCAATCCGAATAGCAATCATGAATTGGTGAAGGTTTTGACTTGTTTGACTAAAAATTGGAGGAAAACAGAGAGAGAGAGTGGCGCCGGCCCTAGGGGGCCTTGATGGGCTACTTGTCCGGGCTTCTCAGGCTCGATTTGGGCCTACATCGGGCTAAGAAATGAGGCTTAATGGACTTTGGTTTGGGTTTAAAATCCAAATGGGTTTTAGCGTGAAAACTGGATTGGGCCGACGGTATTGGTTGACTCCCGAGCCTCCGCCGGTCAAATTCCAATCGTCAGGCCCGAAGGTAAGGAAGCTACGATATCCCTAGTTTTGTTGGTCATAAGATATCCCTAGTTTGAAAGTGCAGAAGAAGTCCGGCGAAAAATGAACGTAGGATGATGAAATGATCACATTTTTGATTGGGGGTTGAGTTGCGCTTGAATTCACGAATTCAATCCCTGATCGTTTCAGAATGCACGAACGAACGAACGACTTATGTGAATCGAAACTTAGTTGTTATTGAAATATCATCACACCTTTAACGTTTTAAGGAGTGTAGTAGGAAAAATGGATGAAGGGCTGCATGAATTGACTAGTTTTAATTTCCTCGTTATCGCCAAATTTGATCACCGAAATAAATTTTCTTCTGAAAATGGTACGATGGATCCATGGGAAGAAAATCGGGTCAACAACGGGCATCGAAGATTGCACGAATTAAGGTCGGCATCCAAACTGAAGCCCAAAAACTTTTCATTGATGACACATTTTTTTTTCCAACGGTTGTAAGGAAGAGCATGATATATGGCAGCAAAATGCCAGAGTTTTTGTAAACTATCAGTGTTTCCAGCTAAATTACAACCAGAGCTTTTACAAAATCATCATTCACATCACAACACGATATAGCTAGATCCATTAAAAGCACGCCTGGCCAAAGTTTAGGAACTATTAATATCTTTTGCTCGGCAATACCGGGATAAACAAATTGACGTTTTCTTTCGTCATAAGTTTCAGCATTTGAAGATCTTCAATACAATTTCAAAACCATAGACCTCCACAAAATCCCATGTAATTTCGTGTTGTTAGTCTCTTCAATTAGTTGGTACATTCGATGGAACAAGATCATCACAAGACGAGAAGCAACAATATTATACTAGTGATTATAGCTAAAGCTGTACGGTCGTAATCATCTTCTTTGTTGTTCCTGCCCGCCAAAATCTCTCAATCCATGCATTTTGCTCATGTATCGTCGTAAGCAAGGTCCATCCGTCTTGCTCGGGACAGGTCGACGATCGCAGCTTTGTCCTTGAGGGGAAGAGACGGTTTGGTTCCAGCGGCCTCCGGAATCCGATATCTTCCTGTTTTGTTCTCTGAGGGAGCGGCTCGAATGTGCTGAAGAGAGGGAAGCCTGATTCTGTTTTCCACAACAAAATGGCCGTGGTTATGCTCCACGTCCGTTGTAGGTCATGTGGTGGCGATGTTGGGCGTAATGCTATTTCCTTTCCTTTCTCTTTCTCCCCTAGATTCTTGTCCAGCAATTCTGACGGTAAAATCTGAAATTTCACATGATGCTATTACTCGATTATTGATGATGGGTTGTTCAGGTCTCGAATTGACGACGACAAATTCTTGGGTTTAATAGAGCCTTTAGCACCTCTCCAAGAGATTATAGCAGCACCCCAACAATGTTCTAGTCTAGTAACAATAATCTGGACCATAAACGACATTGCATACTGCACGAATCAAGGACAGCATCGAAATTGAATCTGAGAAGACATTTCGTTGGCAACACCATTCTTTCCGTAATTTGTAAGGAAGTATAGCAGCAAAATGCCAGAATTTTTGACATAATCCAAGCTAATCCACAAGCAGACTCATAAGCTATACAAAATCATCATTTATCTCGCAGCACAACATAGCTAGATCCATTGGTCTTCTGTATCTTGGATATTCTCCTCAAGATCTCGGCGAAGGCATTCTTGTCCTGCATCAAGGAATCTTACCTGACTTAGAAAAGAAGAGCTGGGGATACTACTTAACCTGCTTTCAGCACATCCCGAGAATTCGTGATGATGCAGATAATACAAGAGATGGCTGTTCTATTTCTAATTGTAAGTTCAACATACGAAATGAGGGTAAAAACTGCCTAGAAAGTAGGTCAACACATGAACCCCAACTCCCATGCTGTTTATTAAGCATCATTCGAAAGTGTGAAAAAAAAAACCCTAATTCATATTGCTTTGAAATCATCCATATCCTAAATAGTTCACTCGTATGAGACTTTTCAAACCTTCGAATACTTATATAGTGACAGCAGTTCCAGAATCATTGGCCAAAGACAAGGAAACAAGACGTCAAAGATTGACCCAGTACCTCGGGGCTTTTGAGTCTTGCTTTGAATTTAGCGACAAGATCCTGTGTGGTAACAGGCGCCTTTTGCAAAATGAATGCTCTTATCTCTTCTTCTGCAACTGGTCCAGTCGGCGGTGTAGATGCACTCTTCGAATCTGACTGTGCAGCTTTAGAGGCAATGCTGCTTTTAGAAGTAGGCACACTTTCATCTTTTGCGGAAGATTTTGTTTCCTGATCCCACAAAATCAAGTGAGTCGACAATGGAAAATTACAATTTTTCTCAGCTATCTATAGAAATTGCAAGTCTCATATGTCCAGAGCTAAAAAACCAAAGAAATAATATGGAAACCACACTACAAGAGAATAGAGTCAAAAGGCAACGAACATACAGTTTCTGTCTTCACCTTCTTTTGGGGTGCTCCATTCGACGGTTTAGCATCATCTCCATTCAACTTCCTCTTTCCCTTGGAGGATTTGGAAGTAGGTGGAGTTCCCTTAGCAGATGCAGAAGGGATGGGTTTTGAAGGGCTCTCTTCTGCAGGTTCCTCTTTGGGGCTTCCTTCTGTTTAGGGGCCAGTACAGGTGAAAACCCAACCTCATCTTCCATCTGCACAGAGTCAAATGAGACATAAATTGATGCAGCTATCACCATGCATCTTTCAGAAACAACGGACGTGGTTAGCTTCCAATTAGAATTTGATTGGAATCACAGAGACTATGCATCTCCTTGAACAAAAGAATGCCATGCTAGAGGGGCCCTGATATTTTTCTACTGAGCAGTCAATTTGATAACTTACATCCTCATCGTCGTCATCTTCCTCTGCATCAGAATCATTGGCCCCACTAGCTCGTCCAAGCAGCTTCTTCAATTCTTTTCCAGATTTACTCAGTCCTCCTTCCTCTTCATTTGCTTCATCCTCCTCCTCCTCCTCATCCTTTAGAATAAATCAATGCACAATCATCATAACCAGTTCTCATAGGCATCAATTTGTAGACAACAGTTTTCACTGCTCGTGGAATTATGCAAACCCAACCCCCCCATCCCCAGTGCACAAATAAATAAATAATAATTAAGGGTTTTCACCCTTGTTATGACTATAAACTCTCTGCTAGTCATAACTCTTCGGGTAACTTTTCACAAACCAATGAGTTCATTTGATTCTGAAATTAAGTGTAAACCGCTCAAAACTTTTTTGGAGTGACGATTTAACATGTATCAAAAACTTGCCAATCTGCAATGCTAGTTTATTTAGATGTTATTGGTGCATGATCAGATGCATAAAATTTTCAGCAGAAGACTATTGCAATAGTTTAATCTCATGCGAATAAACAATTTAATAATAAATAAGATGGAAGTGACAACTGTCCTTGGCCATAGTTTTGAAAATTCAAGGTAATAATATCACAATTTTAAAGGTGAGAGACTGAAGGGCGGAGTAAATTTGAAGGATCAAAAGTAACTTTCACCCTTAATGCTATCCATGAAGACCTTGAACAAATATTTCATAAACTAAGCTAAGGACCAAATTGAGCTTTGATACAAAAGCTAATTAGGAGAAATCAAGAATTAAAAAATAAATAAATGCTGTCATTTAAGGGTGTCATGATTAGGCCCAAAAGGACTCGGTGTTGGAGCAAGGAAAAAGAAGTGGTAAAAATGGATCATCAATATGAAGAAAACACTATATAGGCACTCTGCTCACAAAAGAAATGCCATCCTCCTACTATCTCACCTTGCCAATATATCTTAGGAACCAAATAACACTTCATCGATGCAACTCCAACCAATTATTTCTGGCATATTTCCACAAAAGGCCTAGTTGCCGAAAGATAAGCATACATACTTTGATTTCTGGAGGAGGAGGAGCTTCCGGTGCCAAATCTTCTCGTTCATGCGGCTCATTCCCAACTGCTTCATCATCATCAGTAAAAATCTCCTCATGCTCCCAGTCATCACCTAGAGCAAATAAACAGAGATACATCATACATAATGAACATCTGAACCAATGGCATATTAGGGGATCTCGAGGAAATCACACAAATGCTGGAAGGTGCAAAAATGTCAAACCAAGGAAGAAAAAACAAATGTGCTTTTCATACACAAGTAAGGAGTGAAAAGTGATATAATGTTGACCGAAAGATTGATTACAATTGTAATCCATCATATACAGAAGAAAGAGTACTTCCTATGGAGTCCCTGATTTCTCATAAAAAAACGGCCACTTCCTCCACTAGTTGAATGTCTGAAAATATATTACTCTAATAAGAGAGGAGGAAAAATCCAATATCAGACTCTAATTTGTGTTTTTCTCCCTGATTTACTCCTAGGTTTTTTCTTTTGGTTTTTCAATCAAGTTCTCTAACCGACTCCTCCATCTAGGATAAATAGAAATAATATGATTGTTTGCAACATAAAACAGCAGATAAACAGGACATCCTCTCTAAAACAAAAAAGGACACCCTCACCCTTTTCAATGTCATCATCATCCAAATCTAGATCACCTCCCCTTGGACCTTCTTCATCATCGTCACCACCCCCTTTGTTGAGTCCTAGTCTACTCTTCCTTGCTGCCTCTTCTTCTTCATCTTCCTCTCCCTTGTCTGATGCGTTATCTTCATCATCATTGGCACTTGTCTTTTTACGTCCCCTCCCACCACCAGCACCAGCACCACCTCCACTACTATCCTTATCTTCAAATTTCTCAACCTCACCAAAGGCAGCAGCTCCGTTGTTAGCAGCTTTCATCATCCACCTCTCATACCCATCAGCAGTTTTCTTTCTATTCTTCATCTTCTCTTCTGCTTCCTCCAAGGTAAGTTGCTTGTACTGTGCAACTTTGTTAAAATTGTACCTGTAAACACGTAACCGATTTGATACCACTACATTTACATAATATGTGACTTGTCTAGCAAGAGCATAATGCCTTGACTTGACTAGGACAAGCTTAACAGATTTGCAGCCTTCGCATGATAAAGGTAATAAAGGAACACTATCTGTCTCACAGGAACACAATTATAAGTTCCCAAATTAATAAAAGAAATTATATTGGTCAGACCACGACTACTTCGCTTATTAGATTATTATTTACCGCCTATCCCATCTAATCTTCCCCAACCAGCCTGCTGCCCTTTCTCTACTCCCCCTTAAGGAAAGTGTTTGGTTGAAAACCCAATTTGCATGGCATGTTATCTAACATACCCTAGATGAATAATCCCTTCCCTCACTAATATGAGGAATCTCTGACTAAGAAACTGACGTTACACTCTTTGTAATCAGAAAATACATTAAATTATCGTCAATCTTGCTAAAAGTGCAAATATCCCGCCACTTGATGTAGTTTCTGGTGCATGTTTAACTAATTCACTATATTTTTCAAAGAAATTCACTTCAAAAGGCGTAAAAACACCATTTTTTCTCCAATTTTAACCACAAAAGACGAATTTATCCAAAAATTATTTCCAGATTTGATTATAAGCCAAGATCAGCAGTCTCAAGGAGTACAATTTGTGGAAATTGCAACCCCACCCACTGGACTAGAACCCTTGTATGCTGAAGAAAAGCCTAGATGAGAGGAAAATCACAAATAAAACATTAATTAGCAATGAGTTTTGCATACCAAGAACCAGCAGGAATTGCAACAAACTCCTTTCCTTGAAGCATTAATAGGTAGTAAGTAGCTGATTGGGAACCTTCAAGATGGCCGTGATACTGAGACTGTCCCGTTTCATCCTCCAAAAGCCAGGGTTTATTCTTATATTTCTCCTGTGAGATCCAATTGTGCCAAAGAACAACAAGAGCACCAAGACAAAGGCAGCGTCAGACAAGCTGTGTCTATTAATTTGAAGGCAATTAGAACATTGCAGACCCCTAAAATCAAATCTATTTCATAAACCTTAGCATGCCAATATGAGCACCAAGATAAGAATTTTTGAGAACCAAGATATAACTGAGTCAGACACTTAAAACCATAATCGCAGAAGCTGAAAATTTGAGAGATGAATACCTCAAAGAAAAAGAAAAAAATACCTCCATCATCTTTCAACAGTTAAACGAAGAGAGAACTAAAATTGAACCTATAAAATCATATGAACCTATAAAATTTAGTAATGCCTATAATGACATATGGCTATAAAGGAGGGACTGATAATAGGCCTAACTGATATATGGGCACTGCACTCTGCACAAGGCATGTACTCAACAAAATGCGCATGCAAGAGAAGGAGGATGACGAACTGCAAGGATGATAGCTAAACAGGTAAGTGTAGAACATTGGACCGGCAGCGTCCTTCAAGTTCCTGATTAAAATAGATTCCTATACTTATGGCGAATTATAAGGCAGGTGCTGATTGCGAAAATGTGAGTTACAGGACAATTGCTGAGCGGCACTAAGAAATAAAGCTAATCTATACTAGACTTTCAAAAATAGGCAAAGGGGAAGTCATAGTATGTAGGAGATCGCAATTGTTACCCGCTAAGGCATCCGTAACTTGACCGCCCCTGAAGGCGCCTTCCTTGGCTGTGCGGACGGCACGTCTATTCTCTGCGCTTATTCTTCTTGTAGGGGGAGGGGGAGGGAGGGGGGGGGGGAGAAAAAAATTCGGTAAAGGAGCTCCAGGGTGACAAATGCTACGCAATAGAAGTAGTTGCTTGTCATTGCGCCTGGACTCGTGCTTGCGGAGATCTATAGATAACTTAATAGTCGCTAACATAATGCACGATCATACACAGCATTTCCCTTGCCATTTATGTTTCCCCCTCCTTTAGCGGCGCATCAGGTTAGCAATGCATCTGCAGGCTGCCGCACAATATAGAAAAACATAGTTACTTAGCTTTGTTAAAGCTCCTCAGCAAAAACTCAATGACAACCGACAACCTCGTAGTCACCTTAAATTGACTAAACGAAACGGGGTAAATAAAGTACCGAGTAACAAACACACCCTTACATTGCGAAACTTGCAGTGGCTATGTGCAGAGCAGTTCAATCCACCGAGAAGGAGTAAGCAAGAGCCAACGCTCATCTTAAGTCGAGTAAGGGCGGGGCGGCCGCATGTCGTAAACACTTAGGCTTCGGGACTCTGCGCCATCGTCTTGCCGAGGTGAGAGCAGGAGGAGTCATGTGCTGCAGTGCTTGCAGGGGGAGAGATCCGAGCGCCGACCGCATACCGCCGCACGTCGGCTTCAACACCAGGTCGAACGACATCTTTTCTTCCCCCCTCCCTTCAGGTCCACTGAATCGCAGAGCCTCCACCAGAAAACTAACAGCCAAAAAAAAGATAGAGGGGGAAGATTTTGCAGGCGTAGACGCGTACGCTAGGGTTTACCGATTTGAATGCAAGCAAAATCAGAATTCGCATGATTCGATGCCGACCTTCGATTGATTCGGAGTGATCTTCTTCGTTCATATTCAATTGTTAGTTGATGCTTCGCTGGTGATGGTCATGAGGAGACATTTAACGAGAATGCGCCTGGGAGAGTGAGCGCGCCATAAAAATGGGAAGTGAGAATGCGCGATTACGGGCGGCTTGGTGGAAAGCAGAGTAAGGTCTTCCATCTATTCTGGGCCGGGCCGGGCCTGGCCCGCGCCTCTGTGGGCACGATCGGCCCGGCCTGCGGCCCCTCACCTCTCAATCCGCCCTTGGGCATAACTTTAAATATTGGCCCCCAAAGTTTTTCGGGCGTCTGGAGATATTGCCCCGCCGTCGATTTCTCAATCTTTGCATTTGGCACCGTGAAATTTTTAAAATCATTCGCATTATTCGCTCCGCATTCTAGCATGGCTCCGACCAGAGTTTTACCTGGTAGCTCCGTTACACGAAGGCGACTAACACATATAACAATCATGGAGGGAAAATTCGTGATATTAAGTAGACAAGCACATATAGAAGAGTTGGATAATTTGCACAAATACATCATATGTAAGAGGCTGAGTAGAGCACGCCGCTTTAGTAGTTTTGAGCGAGAATCAAATCGGTGCCAACACCTAAACGTGGAAGCAACATACAGCTTTAAAATGTGTGTTGATGTGACCAAATTGCCTTCTATTATTGGTCACGTGATCGGATACGTGAGAATTTATTTAGCTGGAGTCAGCGCCTAGGCGACATATTACGGCTGGCGCGATTTCATAAAACTTAGCAGGGGCCAAATTGGCATGTTAAATAATAATCCAAACTCAAGGGACTTGACTTTTCCGCAATCCGATAACTTGGGGGGAGCTAAATGTAATGTCTCTCTCATAACCTGGTTAGGCGAGGCACAGAGTCAGCAAATGGCCGCTCCTTCACTTTGAGCAACTGGCCCTACCGAATTATTTTCTTCGTTCGTGTGTCAGCGCGTGCGCTACGTCGACTGTTCGGAGATATGAAATAATCCGACTACGAGACGCCACACGCTTCATACGTTGTACTTTTCTTGCGCACCTGCGGTAGAAAGATGATTTCTTAACAAATTCTGGGAGCTCTTTCCAAAATTCGAGTGAATAGGACCTGTTTGGGTACGTTTTTAAATTCTCTGTGTTTTGTTATTTGGGAACGTAAAAGATATGCAATAAACATGTTTGATAAGCATAAATAATTCGGTTTGCTGATTCTGCTCCCGAGAACTCACTTTTAAGACCAATAATCAAAAACAAAAAAAAGGTGTTTGCTTAAAAAAAAACACTTTTTGAGATCACCTTTTCAGAAGATGGTTTCTGCAGCTCCTTGTCGCTACGACGACTTTTTAAGACGGGTGCTATTATTTTTTAGGGATCTATTTTTGGACAAACACAATCAAAATTTTATGTAAGTTATCGCAAAAATGCCGACGCATTCTATTTTCGAACAGAGACAGAATTAACAGAAATCTTTTTAAATCAGAATCATTATTTTATTTAGACAGAGAACGGTAGGACCAACTAGGGCCGGGCTAAGGGGCGCATAAAAATTGACGACGAACTGGAGAGAGCAAGGCTCTTTTTACACCATCTCTTGGGTGGCGGAATCACTGATCCATCGCTCATCGTCTATGCCTCAACTTCGGCTTCCAGGCAGTTCTGTGGGCTAATCGCTCCGAAGAGGGGCTTCGTGGGGAAGCCGAACTCGACGGCTGGGTATCGTGATCGTCGTAGGATGCGGTGGGGATGGGGCGGTGGAGCGGGTCGGTACGGTCCGGTCGACGGTGTATCTTCATGGGTGGAAATTGCTATTGCTGATGGTTTAGGAGAGGCGTGATGGGGAGTCAATGCGAGGGCTAGGGTTTCCTCGGAGATGATGAAGCGGAGGGGCCTATGGAGATGGGGAAAAAAAAATAAAAAAAAAAATAAAAGATGACGGGCGTGTGTGGCAGTACCTGGGCTTTCGTCTAGTGATGGCGATTGGTAGACGCGTCGGCAATGCGCGTTGGCAGAGGTCATGGGCCGGGCGTCTTCGAGAGGGGTTTCAGGGTTTGTT
>JAGVVM010007174.1:0-23152 GCA_019149425.1 Psidium friedrichsthalianum
TGAAAATATATTCCTCGTCGCTAATTGTATGATTGTCACTAATTAGCGATGAAATATATCCCATCGCTAGTATACAATTAGCGTAATTTTCGTGGCTAATTGCTAATTAGCCACGACCTAAGTCTAGTCATCAAAAAATCATTGGATTTTCTTATCATATCTTATCTAGTCCTATCTAATTAGAAATTGAGACAACCAAATGCAACCTTAGAGTGCATTTGTTTGGGGGAAAACTCCATGAAAAAGGAAAATGTTTTCTAAGGAAATGGTTTGTGGTCCTTTATTTGTTATATGTGACCAAAACCTTTATGGTGTTTGGTACTCATTTGGAAAATGATCTCAATCTTATGAATTTATCTAAGGGAAAAAAATCAAATTCTTAATATTTTTTTATCTTTTTTATTAGCTTATTTTTATAGTTATTTTTTTTATTTCGGGTCCACTTCCGTCATTTATTTAGCGATGACTAGACTTGGTCTTCGCTAAATCACTTTCTTTTTTGCCTCATCTGTACTTTCCCATTTCCTCATCTACACTTTCGCTCTTGCTCATTCCTTGCACTTTCGCTCGCTTGCGCGCTATCTCTCTCATGTTTTTGCCTAGCCTTATTGGCTCAGTACCTCTATTTTTGCATTCTGGTTTCGCGTGTTTTCTAGGTGCATTCCATTCCCAAATATGCTATGATGCTAGGGTAGAGAGTTAGAGAATTAAGCCAAATATGTTGTGAATGCTGCAAAAAATTGAGCCTCCGTTGAAGTGGAAATCTATGGGTGTTGGGTTTCTAGCGGTCCCGGGCGCTCATTACATACATGAAACATGTCATACACGCAGCGGAAGAAAATAAAATTCAAACGGCGCCCAAGATCGTCTTAGAATCCTCGTATACTTTAATCGAAAATCAAACTTTCTAAAGCAACTTTAGTAACATACCTAGAATAACAAAGGTTGGATGCGGCTCTGCCTCTTTGTCCTCGAGCCCAAGAGGTGTCGGGCCTCTAATTCAGACACATCCCGACCCCCGTACGACCTTGAAGACGGAGGCTCAGAGAAACGGCCCTCGGATTGTACTAGTAATCCTCACGGCATATCGATCCGAACCCTTGTTTTCAACCATGGAAACACAACCTTTGTGTATTCGAATCGGTGATTCTCGAGCTCACTTTTTTCACGAAATTTGGTATGTATGTATGTAACTCTCACAAATTTCTAACCTTTTAATCTTAAGCCCTCACCTCTATTTATAGAGGATTAGAGAGAGGGAGAGAATGAGCGGGAGGGGCGGTATAAACCGCCCCTAAAATCGCCTCACGTAGCGGCCAATGGGAGGCCGCCACATGGGTTGCCAGCTGGCCACGTGACCAGCCACGTAGCACCGCCCCATGGGGCGGTGGTCAAAGGCGACAATTTTTTGCAGCCTTTGACCAACCCCGTCGGCCGGGCCCAAATGGTATCGTTTTTGGGCGACGATCCTCATCCATGGGCTCTAGACATTCTAGCTTGATGTCCCTCAAATTTCGTGATCAAATCACGTTGTTTGATGTGCCAAACATCTCTGTCAAACGGATAGAAAATTCTATCCTACTTTTGACTTTCTAGAGGATAACCTTTCTTGTCCTTTCTATTGGATAACAAACCTTATCCAATGATATGCAGGTATGATGTAACCATTATATCATCCATGACATCATCATGATGTCATGCCTATGTCATAATTTCGTCCTTTAGTGAGCTTTAGAAGGAGGAAACGAATCAATCCGTTTTAACTCCTTTAACTATCTAAATAGTCCTATCGCATTCTCGCGATCCTGTCTTCGTTATGGACGTCGCCAAATGTCGGTTAAGGCGTGTGACATCCTTAGGTTCACCCTTGAACTGGCAGTGAGATTCCTCAGGATTGATCATCCCAAATCAATCTTTAGATCCCACAAATCTTGAGTGACGTCTAGTAACATATCACGGTACCTAGTTAGAATAAAGTAAGAGGACAAAGTGAACCTGTTAGCTTTGTTCGATGTTATTCAGTCCTTCTGTCTTCCCATGTCCTAATCGAATAAGGGCATGGATATGTGAGTCAAACCCACAATTTGATCATATGCACAAATCTATCTGACGTGCATTCGGCGAGACTCCTCTCGACTTCTGCCTTGGCCAAGGACTTTCTAATATACCGTCACACATAGATCACATAGGACATCAACCTCATCTAATAAGGAGATAGATCCCAACTATTGTCCATGCTTGTGACTTCGTATATGGAGGACTGTGACCATCATGCACAGAGGTGGATCAATGATCGGCCAATATCGTACTTGTGAACCACAGCCATCCAATATACAAGCCAACATCGTGGCTCAGGTCTGAGGACCATTAACACACCAAAGCTAGAGCGATTGAGACATTGACCAAGCATGAAGCCTCCATGTGAGTCAATCGCTCTTTCGTCACGTTCAGTGATTCGATTGAACTCATTTCGATACGAACACCTACGTTCCAGCTTAAACGTCTAACATCCGATGACTTGTGACTCGTCATCCCTATTAGGCATCCAATGCTCAATAGCGAGGCTGCGAACACACTGGTCTCAACTGGCTCGTGAATACCCAATCCATGATCCTTTGACCAAAAATCAATTGAAGATCAGAGACCAACTGATGACCCGTCACACATATTCTTGACGCCTCAAGAATGGGTATCAGTTTCAACTGATCTAATGGACTTTATTCATTTAAAATAAAGGGACAAGATGAATAAACATGAGTCTTGCCATTAATACAATATCGATAATACAATATTTATACCATACATGTGACTATCACATGGTTGTTTTAGGGCATACTCCTAACGGTGGGCTGGGAGGCATGCACTGGTTATTGATAGTGCTTAATTAGATGAATCCAACACCTGGGAAAGTGTAATGAGAACTCTTGTCTTTTCGCAACTAAATGAGAGAGAGAGAGAGAGAGAGAGAGAGAGAGTTTGTAGGTACTTTTATATGGTGCAGTCTTTTGATTACACATTAGAGGATGAGGTGCCTTTGGGTCTTTAGTTGTTCACAAACGAATGGACAAAGAAAGTGCTTTTCTTTTTTCTTTTTTTTTTTGGTTCCCAATGGCTTACATGGTGGAAAATAATTCATTCTGTAGGAAAGTAGACAACTTTGGTATTGCACATTTTGCAGACCTTGGATAATCTATTATAGCAATTGTAGAGCTCATTGCTAATTTTGGAAAAAGAGGATGCTTTTCAGTTATAGAGAATGTATTGTGTGTGCCTTTCATACTTAAAACTAAAAGTGAGACAAACACTATTTTAAATGGAATGTTGTGGGATTGGGATTGGGATTTGGAAGTCGATCAAACTTATCCAACATGGAGAAGAATCTTTCTTAGAAACTCTGAACGATTGGAGTTGCTTATAATCCCTTAGCTTACTCCTCAAGCACAAGGAAGCTTATCAATGCCCATGCTTTTGGTGCTTGTAAACATGCAGCAACTCAAACGACTGTTCTTTTGATAGCGAAGACATGTTTAAAATGCCTTCCATTATTAGAATACTCTTTCCTTTGTATTTTAAAGAAATATTCATCCATTCTGGGTATCTATAGTAATAGCTTTCTAGGAGAGCCAGAGCTACTGCTTATGGGCAGAAAAGGCTATAACGGCCTATTTAGAGCAATAAGCCCTTATAGTCTGTTTCAAGTTTATTGTCTTCCATAGTGTTTCAAGAAGATAGTACTATGCACTGTATGCTTTATTTGCGAGGCTGTGTGGACCTAAAGCATTATATAATGTATGGCTATATTGGTCGATTGATTTTTTGCATAGAGAAGTCCTCTATTTAGCCTCAGCTTCTCTGCAGGCCCTTACTCAAGTGATAAGATTCCACCCAAAGGTTCCCGGAGTTTGGATTTATGCTGCGGCTTGGGAATTTGACCATAATCTAAATGTTGCAACTGCTCGTGCACTTATGTAGAGTGGTTTAAGATTGTTTCCATTATAGTTTCCTTGGCTAAGGAAGGAAACAAGGAGGACAAAAACACCATTTCCACTTCTCGACCATTGTTTGAATTTGGTGTAGCTCTCTGAAATAAAATGGTAAGTTTCATGATTTACATCATTATGTGTTCCTAATACATGTTCATATTGTTTAAGATATTTGTCTAACCTTCCTACTTGTCAGTATAAACGTGGAGGTCACATGCTTGGTGCAGCTTCACAAAGAAGACCATCCCATTCTACTTCTTCATCTTCGTCCATGTCCCTTTCCTCTTTCCTTCCCTTATACCTAACCCAGAATCACTACTTGCTGATGGATAACATGGACACATTGACCCGTCCTCCAACCCTCAAGATCCATTTCCTTCGGTTTCATCTCCTTCAATTCCATCTCCTTCGGTTCCATCTCCTTCAGTTCAACACTCGAATAATGACGAAAATAGAGGTGAAGAAGATAGCCGATACATGATATTCCCATTTGGAGATTCGTAAGTACTTCATTTTTTAAGTATATGTTATATTTACGGTCATCCCTTGATTTGGGTTTTAGATATGGATGTCAACTGATTTATCTATATTGTTCTAACCTGTTTGTAGATTCACAGATGCTACATATGTTGTGAGGCAACTTAATAAAATAGTCAATAACTATTGGAGGAGGGAGTGGATAATGTCACGCCCCGAACCCGGCAAGCCGCACGACACCCCTTTTTCCTCACGCACGATCGATTGGTTAATCACAACGACGACCCAGGACACTCGTCGTCAACCAAACGACCTCAGAGTTCCTGCAGCAGCGGAAACGATACTCCCCATACAGACATACATAGAAAGAAGACAGAGAAGAAAGAGAGCTTGAGTTACAACATCAAACTTAGTTCTTTCATACCTCCAACATATACACAAGAGAATAGAGTTATTTACAACTCAAATTTGCCAGGGCATATGTGCTACATCTACCATATAGTAGTCTTAACTTGCACAAAAACTCCACCATGGGCATTGGGGTCGGGAAAAGATTGAGTCTCAATCTCCATGTCCCTTGGGATCCCCTGCCTAACTGGAATAGCATTCATTTTGGGGATTGAGGTTTTGAAAATGAGGGAAATCACCAATGAGAACTAATCTCAGCAAGCCCACCCAAATCCCTCTTAGGATACCCAATATTCTCAAACTCAACTCTAGCAAACAATCACGACTCATATATATAACCGAGCAATCATGAATCAAAGTGCAGCAGCCAACAATTAACTCGCCCTCACGGGGGCCAGGCATGCAATTAAAATAAGTTCATTTCATAATATCGAATTCAATTAATCTGCATGCCATTTCACAATCTCAGCTCTTGGCTCATTAGCCCTCTAGACCCGCGTAATGAAACCGCCTCAGGTTGGTACCCATGTCTCAGCCCGCGTAATAGTACCGCCTCAGGCTGGCAATCATGCCTCGGTCCGTACTCAACCCGCGTGAATGGTGACCGCCTCAGGTTGGTACCCATGTCTCAGCCGCGTAATAGTACAGCCTCAGGCTGGCAATCATGCCTCGACCCGCGTGAATAAAAACCGCCTCAGGTCGGCATTTCTCTACTTCGTATCCGCCATGCCACAGCCTCACAACTAAACCAGTATGCGAGATCTACTACAAGCCGATATTCACTGAAGCACATTCAGGCGGATTAAATCACGCAATGCCATCAGGCATAACTCATAGAGTAGCAGACCAAACAACACAACCATATAGCCTCAGTTATATCAAGTTCTCTCAGCTCATTGGAGCATCTAAACCAATCACTTTGGCTATCAAACACAATCAGACTAAAAGTGATCTATCAAGCCCCTTTTTCCGCTCAGGCGGGGCCCGCGAATTCTCGATAATCAATTCTATGCTCACATGGTCAACCCACAATGCTTGTTTCCCATGCTATAATAATTTCCATTTTATCGTCGCAAATTGCGAGTTCACTTTCTAGTTGGGTCCGTTTTCTCCCCAATTGATCTAGATTCTCATTTCTCAAGGTCTAGGCACCTCGAGGCCCATATTTCTACTCATGGACAGCATTATCCAAGCAAGAACAGCCACAAATCAAATCTGCTCAGTGCATCCCATTCCTCAAAATCGTGAGATACACGGATATTCCAAAAATCAGACAATTTTCCCCAAACGATCCACCTCGGATCGTGTCCTAGAGCTAGTCCAAGCAATATCTAAATATCCTAATCAAGATTTGGGAGTTGGCTTACCAAACAAAGCTTGACAAGCTGAGCAAAGGGCTGGACAAGAAACGGCAACCAGCGGCGGCACGCGGCGGCAACGGTTCACGGATTTAGTCGGGCTGTTCAGGGGCAAAACCGACACAAAAACGAACTAGAAATCATGGATTTGATATGAAAATGAGATCTAGGGCAGCCGGGGTCGACATATATCAATTAGAACCAAAACAGAAATTCGGCACCAAGAAAACAGTTTCGTCGACTGATACGAGAAAATACATTTGAAGGGTCAAACGACCTTGGATCGAGGCGATTCAAGTTGGATTAGAACCATAAGACATTGAACTACAACATATCCAAAAATTGCAAGAATCCAACTTACAAATTTTCGTCAGCGAGCGATCAAAGTCTGCAGCCAGAATTTGGAGCCAATGAGAGAGGGGGAGAAAAGAAGGAATGTGTTCCACCGTGAGAGAAAAAAGAAAGAGGGATCGTGAATCTGCTGCAAATGGAAGAGAAGAGAGAAAAAGTCAAATGTTCTACTCAAAATAATATTTTTTTATTCAAAATATCTCAAAATATTAATTAAATAATAAAAATATCTAGATATTATTCATGAAAAGTGACATAGAGCTTGGTCAAACTTGGTCAAACGTGGTCAACATGGTCAAAGGTAGTCAAAATTTGGAGAGCAAGTTTGACTAGTCAATCCTCAAAATTCGTGCCAATTTGGGACTGATTGGGGGGACTGAACCGGTGCTCTTTAAGCTCAATCGCGAAGGAAAATGACTCGAGATGATCTCGGAAAATTTTTCTGACTTCGCTAAATTCATCTCACACCCTGCCACTGAATCCAGGGCAAATTGGGGACTCGACAGAAATTTCCAATTTTTGCCTTCCTTCTCGGCACTCCGAGTCCAACTATCAATTCCGAACCTTTCTCGTCAATATCCAAATTTAGCAACTGCAACGCTCTTGAAAATCGATTGTCCTATTCGGAACTCAATTTGTGGCCAATTCATAAGATAGCAGCTATAATGAAATTCTCAAACTAACGGGTGGCTGTTAGGAGTTACGCGTATCGACCAATTGGTCCAGTACTTATTTCCTAGATAGCCCTTCCCTTTTGGTAAGTTGTCTCGAAGTGATCAGTTTCGAGTGGAATTCCATTAATAGTGATCCAGGACATATCCATTCTATATTCAAGTCCCAAACAGGGTCGTCGAATCAGAATGTTACGATAAGTTAACAGCAGCGCTCCAAAAAAGAAGTTAAATGATTTGTGGTGAATGAGTTCAAGGTAAGTTTTGCCTTCTATTTTCTTACAAACTAAGTTCGATGTAAGTAAAGTCGATTATTTTCCTATTTTTATGCAGCAAAAAATTCAGGTGGATGAAATGGAAGAAGATGAACTTAACGAACTTTTCAAGAAGAAAGCCGATGATACACAGTACGAAATGTAATGAATAGAGCTAAGACCAGTCAAGTGAAGCTAGATTTCATTATAGGTGACAGTTGGACAGAAATGAAAAAAAACTTAGGAAACTGAAAAAAAAAAATAAGCAAAAAAGTGAACAAAATAAGAATAATCGAGCTTCAGTTCTAGTGAAGGGTCTGCCACATATGCTGGGGACACTCTATCAGCATTGGAGAGCATAAGAAAAAGAATTGTAAGTTATTAAACATGCTGTAGATTAATTAATTTAATTATTCATTTATGTTTATATTTTATAGGTAGCACTGAATTGGGGGACGGAACCGACATATACGGCTACATTTGAACGCACATTTCAAAAAAAAGATAAGACATGTACTAGCGATCAAGCAAAAGCTATTAAGGGTAGCTAAGGTAAACTAGAATGAAAATAATAATGTTTTTTTTAATATTGCTGTGGTAGTTTATATATAAAGTTATTTTATTTTCATCTATATTGTTAATGTAGGGAAATATAATAAACTTTTAATGATACTACTAGTGGTAGTGATGGTTGATAGGTCTAAGCATCGAGTGGAGGGTCTGACAATATGACATTAGGGTGGAGGCATCGGGTGGGATGAAAAGAGACACAAATATTTGAGATAGATCCTGTCAAGGATATATTCAACAAATGTTGCTGTAACTTCATAATCCAATGTCGTTGTTTCAAGAAGGACACGAATTAAGGAGCACAATGACCACAGAGTTGACTCAACTGAAACATATACTTGTGGAGAAGGAATGAAGAAACAAAAAGGGTCAATAACAATGTCACAGAAGATGAACAAATCAGATCTTTAGAGTGTGTCAACAAATGCAATTGATCTTGCGACACTCAACCTTAATCAAGATCAGGTTCTCCTGTCACTCCCACCAATCAAGTAGCGTGACTGGGCACAATGATGAACAACACAATGATGATGATGGATTGTTGATGATGATGATGATTTTGTCAATCATTTGCTTGATTAAACGATAAGAATTTTTTGCTTTTGCATGTTTATTACTTGGTACACTCTAGTTTGCTTTCTGCACTATCCGCAATTTCCCACGCTTTGCTTTCCTGTCATGTCTCATTTTATATCTCTATGGTTCTAAATGTGTCCCTCCAAGGCTGATGCCCTGGGCATGTGCCTTAAGCCCCATTGCACCCATTAAAAGTATTTTACTACTTAAATAGAGATGTGAAATGTTGTATGCAGTGTTTTGGGGCGATAATGTCAGCATGCTAGATCTCTATTCCTCAGTAAATGTGCTTTAAGGAATCTTACTGTGGATGGATCCTTTTCTTTTCTTCAGTAATGCGTACTAACGCGTAGCAAACAGGATCTTGGAAGAAAGCTTTGAAAGGAAAAATGGAGAATTATCTCATGTAAGGAATATGCTATCACATGCTCCATTCCCTTATCTACGTCTTTTGATTTTTACTAAAAATATATTTATGCTCATATATTGAGCTCTATATTGTCAAGTTTTGTGCAGTATCTCATTCATCGTCATTTTCCTGGTCATCGTCATTTTCCTAGTGCCCCCTCGAGCAATAGACGGAGGAAAGATAGAGTTTTGATTCGAGATCCTGGACCAGCATTCGTGGGTCTCCATGTGATAGGTGAGAGATCTGACGGTTCGCGCCTTTTTTGGCTTTTCGTGGCCTTCGATTTGAGGTCCGAGTTTTGGAAAATGCTTGCCTTGGTCAACTCCATGAGTTCCGTCTCTTCATTATGGGTATTGTTGGAGTTGTGGTTAGCGAAGAAGTCGAAGGACTGTGTTTCCTCTATTAACTTACGTTTTTCTTCTTTATATTCTGCTGAGCTCACTTGATGTGGGTGGGCATTTTCATCTTATCGTTGAGTGGATCAAAGATTCGATTTTGCATAATAATTTCTTTATTTTGTTGGGAATTAAGCAGAAAGAATATTTGATAGATGGAACTTAGATTTGGAGGTTCAAGAGCTGTGTGCCGTGGACACAGCCACAGGCAAATGCAAATGTGAAAATTACGTTAACTTGTCACTTGGAAATCCGTGCATTTAATATGTTTTTCGGGGTAGCTGTGTGCTTTGTTTTTCTTCATGTGTCTCTTGAGAAACTTGCATTATACTTCAAAGCCATTACTTACTGATTGCATCCTATTCAATTTACTAGCTCATGATGATCAGTTTTACTCTTTCGAATTCTGTTTCTTTTTTCTCAATTATTAATATAATCTAGCATGAATCTGTTGATTTTGATTATGCACCACTTCTTCTGTTGAATATGTCTCTTTTTGCCTGGAACTAGGTTGGGGGAATTGTATAAAACAAGGAAGCAAACACCAGCATTTGTAGATGGCAAATCTCACTCATTTTCTTACTGAATTCCTCTTAATTGAAAACTAATTCTGCTTTTATCTGGTTTCTGGAAAGCCTTTCACTTTCAGCAGTTTGTTGATATACAAGTTAAGCAAGTTATTTCTAAAGTAAACGGTGAATATGCCTCATTTAAATTGAGAAATAAACATACTTGTTGCTCTTAACTGCTGAATCCAGTACTTGCAGTTTTTCTCTCCTTTTCTAATTTGTGCAGTGTGTAATTTGGATACGTGGCTTCCTTTCAGGTTCTCAATGGGAAAACCAAATTCAGCTGAGGGCAGGACTAGGACCTCCATACAAGTAGTTATCTTAGCTGGTTTATGCTTTTTCTTCTATTTACTGGGTGCCTGGCAACGGAGTGGTTTTGGTAAAGGAGATAGTGTGGAAGTTGATTTCAGATGTCAAGCTCAGTTAGATAGCATGTTTTGTTTCTTTTTCTTTTTTCTGACGGCACAGCTTGTTGTTTGTTTTCATACTATGAACTACATAAATGGCAGTTCTTCTTTCAGGTTTTGATATTTATATAATTATGCACATTTTCTGTGGAGAAAAGATAAAATTGTGGTTGGGCAAGTATAACAAGAATTCTCGCTCATTTTATCATCAAGAGGCCCTTGCAAATATATGAAAGCTAATTTTGTCGCTAAATTATTTCAAATTAGCTAATTGGTGATGATTTTTTTTTCCATCAATAGCGTTTGTAGCAGAATTTTTCGTCACTAAATTTGGTACACGAGTTGACGACGAAATTGTTTTCGTTTCTATTTTCATCACAAATGACGTCGCTAAACCTTCGTCGCTTTAAAAAAAAAAATGTCGTTGCTAATTAGCGACAAATTTCGCCACGAATATAGTTCGTCGCTAATTTAGTGATGAAACAGAAAAAATATTCATCGCCAAATTATGTGAACCAATTTAGTGATGAAATTATTTTCGTTGCTATTTTGGTCGCAAAGTTCGTGGCAAATGCCGTTGCTATAACTTTGTCACTAAATTGCCACAAATAGTGTTCGTTGCAAATTAGCAACGAATCCATTTTCGTCATAATTTAGCAATGAACAATCAAAAATTTCATTGCTAAATTTTGTAACCCGAGTTGGGGACGAAATTATTTTTGTTCCTATTTTCGTTGCAACTTTCGTGGCAAATGCCGTTGCTAAACCTTTGTCGCTAATTAGAAACGAATTTTGCCAGGAATATTTTCATCGCAAATTAGTGACGAATATTTCCACAAATATGTTTCATCTCAAACTAGCGACGAATTTTGTCGCAAAAAAATTTCGTCTCAATTTAGCGACGAAAGTTGAAATTTTTCGTCGCTAAATTTTGCGACGCCTAATTAGTAACAAAAATTTTTTGTTACAAATGTCGTCGCAATTTAATTTAGGGACGAATTTTGTTAAAATTTTCGTCGCTAATTCCATTGCTAAAACCCTATTTTTTTGTCCTAGTCCTTGTAAGAATTATTATAGACCGTAGGATTAGATTGGGGTTGTAAGATTAGACTTGGACCATTAGATCAAAAATTGTGATTTTTCAAGAGTCCTAATCCATTAAATACTTCAATATTTTCGGCCATGGAGAAGCTTCAGTGGACCAATCGAATCTCTTCATGTTCCGTGGGCTTATAGCACATTTTCATTTTCATACTTGAATTGAGCTTTAGTTAATTAAATGGATAATTCGTTAAAAGTCTTAACATTAAATTGAGAAAAAATGGGTTGAAATAAATTTGAAAATAAGTCCAAAAACTCTCATAATTCTCTGTACACCCATTGTTAACCTTAACCGAATTTCTCAAGTAGGCGCAGGTCCATTGCTTATTAATTTAAGCTCAATTCCTCTGCCGGTCCAAATTGACTCTAATGCAGTGCATAATAAAATAAATAAGCTGTACATGAAAAATATTTTTGGTGAGAACTAATTCTCATTTTAGTGCAATCAACATCATTTTTATCCCAAACCAGTTGGGGTCGACGGTGGATAAACCCGAATAAAAGAATATAAAATATACTAAAATAAAAGCAAAAATAGGGATACAAAAAGAGAGAAAAAGGAAAAAGGACTAAACAGGACAATCTGAAACATACGAAATTCCCCACTCTACAATGCGAATAACTTTCCTCCACTTTGTCCTAAGACAGACCGTACGCCAATCTATTTTTCACTCCATTAAATATTGTTTTACTACCTTCTCCCGAGTAAATTTCGATCGACCTCTTCCTTTCTTTATGTTATAAATGAAAAATCAAAATTTAGGTGTCAACAACTATTGAGTCAAACTTTGGTTTGGTATACCTTTGTATATTTTCTTTCGATTTCATTTGTATCGATTCCTTTGGATTTGTACTTGTAAACTCTCGCCATCAAGTTAAACTCTGATTGAGACAATATTTATGTAATTCTATTGGATTCTATATGAACTTCGTGCATTGATTCTTCTTACTATTTGGAAATCTCCTCTCCAAAATCACCACAGAACCCCTTATCACATTTAAAAATCGAAGCACTAATTTCGGTGAATGATATTTTGTCATGGAGAAATTCCGGCGAAACAAGATGTATATAGATATAGAGGCGTAATAAAAATGATAGAAAGTTATGGGAAAGAGGAAATTGCAGCGCTAGTGGGAAGCATAAATCTCTTACATGTTTTCATGAAACGGCATTTTATAGTTAAATGGTATAAGCTCCTACGGTTTGTTACATAAATATCACCTTCTACTAAGCTCCATTTGTTTCACGAAAAATATCTATCTCACTTTTTGGCCTTTGGATCGCTTAGGAAAATTAGTTAACAGAAAATGTTTTCCTAAGTAACGAAAATCTATGCTTCAATTCAAGAAAATATTTTTGTATATAAATAATTAGCATCGAGCTAGGGTCCATCAAGACCATTGAGGCCAAACTTGGGTACAAGGAGGCGAGGATCAGAACTATGGTGCTTGTGCTCGGGTCCATAGAGGTTGGGCTTGAGACACTAGTGCACATGGCCAGGCCTAGGACTCTAGTACCGTTTTCTATCAAAGGAAAAGGTGAAATTTCAATTTATTTGAAGAATAGTGCACATCAGTTTATGACTAATGTTTATTATTGTCCAAAAAAATCAAGCAATATCTTAAGTTTGGGACAACTTCTAGAGAAAGCTATACTGTTCACATCAAAGATCTTGGCCTTGTGCTAAGAGATCAAAACAACTTATTGCAAATGTCAAGATGTTGAAGAACATGCTCTTCACTCTCAATATAAAAAGTGAGATGAGTCGATACTTGAAGGCACATGTCAAAGCTCCTCCATGGCTGTGGCATTTGAGGTTCAGCCATCTCAATTTTGGTGGACTCAATTTGCTTTCCCTCAAGAAGATGATTTATGACTTACCACATATTGATCATACCAATCAATTATGTGAAGGCATGTACTTGGCAAGCACTCCAGAACTAACTTTCCAAAAGAAGCAACTTATCGAGCCAAAAAGCCACATGAGTTTATCATTCTAACATGCTGTTCACTCTCAATATAAAAAGTGAGGTGAATCGATACTTGAAGGCATATGTCAAAGCTCGTCCATGGTTGTGGCATTTGAGGTTTAACCATCTCAATTTGCTTTCCCTCAAGAAGATGATTTATGACTTACCTCATATTGATCATCCCAATCAATTATGTGAAGGCATGTACTTGGCAAGCACTCTAGAACTAACTTTCCAAAAGAAGCAACTTATTGAGCCAAAAAGCCACATGAGTTGATCATTCTAACATGTGCGGCCCAACCACTCGTCAGTCCTATGCTAATAATCAGTACTCCATTAATTTTATTTATGATTTCACTTGAAAAAACCCGAGTGTACTTTTAAAATAAAAAACGTAAGTGTTTCCACTTGTGAATCTTCCTCTCACAGTTGTCTTCTCCTAATCTTGATGCAAGACCATCTCATGATCCCACCTCGATAACTTCTAATATGTTTTCCCCAATCGAGGATTATACGTAGTCAGACATTCCATCAACTTCTGTCCATCATTCCACTAGAGTAAGTCAACATCGGACCCATCCTCGTGATTATCATTGTTACTCTACCATTGCTTCTCTTCACAAACCTCGTACTTATAAAGAAGCTATTACTTATACTCTTTGGTAGCAAGTTGTGGTAGATGAGTTGCATGTCTTGGAAAACTCTCATACATGGGATTTAGTTGATTTACCTTCTAGTAAGTCTGATGTCGGTTGTAAATGGATATATAAGGTTAAAACCAAGGCAGGTGGTATTGTTGATTGCTATAAAGCTCACTTTTAGCGAAAGGCTTTGTCAAGACCACGACATTAATTATGATGAGACATTTGCCCATGTTGCTCGTCTCAATTCTGTTCGTAGTCTTCTTGATGTTACTATTGTTAAGCATTGGCCTCTATTTTAAATGGACGTTAAAAATGCATTTCTCAATAATAAACTCATCAAGTAAGTTTAGATGGTACCTACTCCTGGATACACTTATTCATCCAACAAAGTGTGTCGATTACATCAAGCATTTTGGATTGAAGTAGGCACCCCGTGCATGGTATTCCAAGTTTAGCTTGACCATGAATCTCTTGATTTTAAATCCGGTCCTTATGATAATACTCTCTTTGTTCAGTGTACACATGGTGGGTACATTATGTTACTTTTATGTGTAGATGATATGGTTATTACTGTCGATGATCAAACTAGCATTACAAAACTCTAGCAATATCTCAGTAAACAATTTGAAATGAAAGATCTTGGGCAACTCAACTCCTAGGGTTTGGAGGTTGCCTCTAATGCTTCAGATTATTATCTCTCTCAAGTAAAATGTATCATTAATCTTATTTCTTGTGCAAGCCCTCATCGTTTTACAATATTGCTTCCATGCCCACTAAGTCAAATGCCAAATTCAATGACAAGGATGAAAACTCTTCTTCTGAATCCTACACTCCATCAACAGTTGATTGGAAGTCTTATATATCTCACTATTACTCATCCTGATATCGCCTATGATGTTCACATTGTTAGTTTGTGTACATGATTGCACCTCAAATGACTTAGTTTACTGCAATTCTTCGAATTCTTTTCTATGTCATGGGTACCTAATTTCATGGTTTTCACTTCTTTGCTCATTCTACCCCTGGAGTTGACAGGTGTACTCTGATGTTAATTGGGCTAGTGGCCATCAAGTTCATTGCTCCACTTATGGACTATTGTATCTTTTTGAGCAACTCACTTATCTCATGGCATAGCAAGAAATAAACCATTGCGACTTGCTCTAGCACAGAAGTAGAATATTGAGCTCTTGTTGATACGACATTTTTTAACACCTAAATTTTGTCAACTCAGTTAGTTATTCATTGAATAAAAAATTAGGGATCGACCTCGGCCCCTAGCAAAAATAGTTTTCATTAATTTGCATAAAATTTTAGGAACAATTGGCATATAGGTTATTTCAATTAACTGCGTTCTAATGACCAGCGATGGACAAACTGAGAACTAATTGGATCAATTAGACTAAGCGCGCAATGGAGTGCAAAATTATGCTAAGCTATTATCGGATATTAGTAGCTGAAAATCACGGGAAAAATGTAGTGTTAGCCTTTAATTGAGCCGGGTTAAGTCCATGAGAGTTAGAGTTAGTAAAAGGCTTTGAGCTTAATGTATAATGAGCCCACAGCCTATAAGCTCACAAGGGTTAAATGGTCAAGCCCGTAATTAAGATTTAGAGAACAAGATACCCAATTTGCACTATAAACAGACTCTTAGTCTTTCACAATAGGGGGAGCTTGGCAATGACGACCACAACACATAGGGAGTGTGCACACCTAAATTTTGGCTAAATCATTTAGGAAAATTGCATAAAAAATGAAAGACTAACCTTAGTCCCTACCAAAAATATTTAATCATTTTGCATATAGTTTGCATTACATTTTGCATTTAATGAACCGGCAATAGAAAACGAAACTGAAATCGGTGAATGGATGAGCCAGAACCTATCACGAAAATTTCAACTAAAGCGTAGGGGAGGATTGCCGACAATATAAAGGCCTCAGGCCTATTTTGAACTTGATTACATTTATTAGACTTTAATTAGTTAAAGGGCCTTAATTAAAAGCTTAATCAAATGGAAAAAGGCCCCGATTAAGCCTATGTCAACAGAATTCGGTCAGGCTCAAGCCCTTTGCATGCATGGGGCCTGCCCGAATTTTTGAATATGCCCTTAGGACAATATCGCAGGCTGTATTTTTTAAGCCATTAAAGTTTAATTAAAAGGGAAAAGCCCTTTTTAGTAATTTCTAATAATCAATTAAAGCTCATAAATGATCACAATAAAATAAAGCGATCAAAGCCCACAAATGGGCAGGAATTTTCGGCTAACCCTCCATTCACTGGGCTTTGGCTGAGAATTCTCGCAGTGAGCTGAGGCTCAATTTATAACTCAATTTATGGCCCGTTCTGGAACTTAATTTTCGAATTATATTTATCTCGGGTACTATAGTTGCAAAATATTAAGAAACCTTAGGTGTCCCCTTCTTGGCAAACGTCTTCGTCTATAAATAAAATGTTATCCATAGGGTTCGCGGCACTTCCTTTCACTCTCGAAATTCACATCATTTCTTGCTCAGTTCTAAAAATGTCTCACAAAAAAAAAAACAAAAAGAAAAAGGTGAGGAGAGTAGGTTAGGAGAGCCGAAGGTCCCTTCGATGATCTCTGCCAACACTACAGTCCACCAGCTGCTCTCTCCCTTGACGGTGATCTCTGCTGTTCTGAGTTTTGCTGCTGGGTACCTCGAGACTAGTCCAAGAGTCCTCGCGATCTGCTTCTGTGCTGTTGGTGCTTTTTCTTGACTCCTCTCCCCTCTTTGCTGCTGTGTTGCAGCCGAGAAGCCTTCTCGGGTGTCCTGACACCCTGTTTATTTCCTACGATTTAACGCTGATCTCCTCGTGGAGCCCCCCCGTCAACTTATGAACTGCTTGCTTGCGCTCACTATAACTAAGAGCTGTAGATAGCAATCTGCACCTACCGCTAAGTCTGCCACATGTGTCCCCCAACGCTCGAGCCTCGCCAACAACTACCTAACCGTCCCTCTATAGCTCAGTCGTGCTCCACGGAGCTTCCATCTACTTGTCCTCAAGGGTCTGCAGCCAATCTGCTCGGTTCTAAATTTCGGAGAGAATATTGACAGATAGGTAAACATTCCTCTTAATTTAGAATATTTTTTTGATATTATTGCCTACTTTTAAACATGTGCATTATATCTAACGAGTATACTTGAATGTAGGTAGGTCCAAACTTTGACTTATGAATTTCCTAATCTGCAATCTGCCATAGATTTATTAAAAATGGGCGTCTATCTATATGTATTATATACTATATATGAATACTTACTGGAAGGGTTTAAATCCCTGATGAGGTGGTTTGTAAGATTACAGATCCATTAGTGGGATTGTAAAATTGCGAAACTCTTTACATTATCTACTTTCCATATTTGACATTGAGCTGCACCATGATTGTCTTATCCCTTGCATATCTTTATCTATACCTTTTTAAAATTCTAAATTTTTGCATGTAGATAAATTTGCCATGTAGTTTAAGATTGTCATATCATTTAGAATATACTAGCCATACATAGTTAAAAAATTAAACTTGGTCATCTCAAATAGCTATGTCTAGTAATATTTGCATGTTTAAGTCAGTTCTTAGAATAAGTTGAATTAGACTGCATTCTAGAAATAGGGATTGCATATTTAAGGATAGATTCTTTATTGGCCTAAATAAACTTTATCCCTATATAGATTACCGGTTTATAGGTTAATTTAAAAAAGCCTAATAAATAATTGTTAGATCACTGCTTGTCATGTTAGGCATATCTTATTTTATGTCCTATGAACTTGCAATCATATAAAAAAAAAATCATTATTTGGCCAGTTCATTTAGATTTTGCAGTTGATACATTGCACATCATCAGGATTAAGTACATTGCCATAACTTTGGTATGGTGCGACACTGAGCTGTCCTATAACTTTTTTTTTTCATTCCTTTGAGTGCCACTTCACTTTTTCCTGGCTACCACGTCAACAATTTTTCAGTCATCTTTTTTAAAGTTTTGACACTCTAGTAATGAAAAATACAGTTATGCACCCAGTCGATGCGACTCTACCAAAAGTTATGGTGCACTTTATAATAATGTACTATCCGCTATAGCATGTTTACTTAGTTTAACTAAAATTGTTCATGTCACTAGATAACCATCTTGTATACATTAGTTTACTACATTGCAGGTCATTAGAAGGTAATCTCATTTGTACTTAGTGTTAAACTAAATTACATGTCATCATAATAACGATGTAGTTAACTGTAACTTATATTGCACATGCATTAAACTTTATCAATAGCTTTTCATTCATCTCATTTCATTGTCTTTAGACATTAGGACATTCCGTGCATTACATTTCAACCGTTAGCCTTTTATCCTTTAAATAAGCGAAAATTCATAAAGTGGGGGGGAAAGGTAATTCTTAAAAAAAAAAATTTTATTTCGGAGCGCATCCTCCTTGCAATCTGTTCTAATTTCTGAAGTGTGTTTATTTATGTTAAAATTATTGTGCACCTTGCTGATAACATATGCCTTGTATTTAAGGTTAAAATCAATGTAAGCTGCCTATTAATATTTTCACTACCAATATAAATTGGGGGTACCCGTGGGTATTAAGAAAAGGTTCGGTCTTTAACCATAGTCCTCTAAGATCCTTATCCTGGTTCGTAAAAGTATTTTCTTTCCTCCATTATTTACTGTAGGTCATCCCAATCATCTAACCCTGAAACTGATTATGGCGACTCTAAAGGCAATCATTTCACATATATTTGGATAATATAATCCTATAATTTGATGCCATTTAGTATGAAACTTGAATGAGTCCGAGCTAGATTATTGTAACAATTAAGCTTAGTTAAAGTCATTAGTCCCTAGATTTGTCATGAAAATCTACTGGCTTTGCAACAGGGAGAAAGGTGGTTTTGACGAGGGGTTGCACCATACAGCAGAAGAGACGAAAAGTCTCAATTGGAGGTACAGCGTCCACTTTTGAATAAAGCAACACCGGGAGTTACGCGGTCGAGACATGCCCTCGCCGCCATACTTCTCCTCCTCCAACGGCTCTCTGCCGTGCCTATCGTCACCCAATTGTTGCTTATTTCTCTGTGGCCGAGTCAGCCAAGCCTGCCAGATCCTAACACAGCAGCGGTTCTCTTCTCCGACGAAGGCTAGTCATGTTATGGTTGGGTTTGGTTCATACATTTCAATGGCCTTTGGTGATAATCGTTCATAGTCCTTCGAGTTCTAGAAGGCTTTGGCATAAATGTTAATTGCGCTGTTTTGGAAAAAACTGATTTCAAAATCGAGCTTTGAGTAATGTATTATATGCTAAAAATAACTTTTGCCAAAATGGTTTTCATTATTTTTAATCATTGTTGGGAGTTAGTTTCTGGTACAAAAAAAAATTCTTTTAAACCTTTGTGTGCCCAAAGTGCAAAGCCAAATGCCTAGTCCCTACCTAGCATTGGCTTTCATGTTCATTCCCCAAGGCCACATTTGGCTAAATGCTGGCCTATAAGCGAACACAAATGGTTTTTCCACATTTTCCCATAGGGCCTTCTCACATTCCTCAAAGCCCCTTTGGGAAAATGCGGAACCATTGGTTCAGCTTTAGGCCCAGGCATTTTATAGCCAATGCGTGGCCTTGTGAATGCTTGAAGTCCCATTTGGCTGGTATCAGGTGATCTCAGCATTGGGCCTTTCAAGCTTTTGGCCAAATTGTTTAAACAGAACTTTTTTTGTCCGAACTAACTCCCACAATGCTAAAAAATTAAATAAAACCCATTTGCAAAGTTTATTTAGCAATAGAATCATTTAATCCAAAGCTCGTTTTGAATCAGTTTTTTCCAACGCAATTAAACCTTTTCCAAAGCCCTTCTGACTAAGGACATTTGGCATTTTCACCAAAGCCCTTTGAAATGTTGAACCCAACCCACCTATCAATGACTGCTTCTGTCGTAGAAGCAGACCCGAGAGATCCAAAAAAGAAAAAAAAAAAAAAAAAAAGCACTGGCGGCTGTGTTGGATCGCAAGGTGGCTCTGGCTGACTCGGCTAACAGAGATAAGTAGCCAACCCACCCCATTGGTGACGAGTCCACGGCATAAGCCGTTGGAGAGGGGAGAGAGTATGGCTGCGAGGGGCTGTCTCGACCGCGAACGCCTTTGCTTTTATGTCAAGCTGCCGTGTAACGCTCCATTGGAACTTTTCGTCTCTTTCTGGCTGTGGTGCCAACCGCCTCTCAAACTCTACTCTTTCCTCCTGTTGCAACCTAGATTTTTCATTCCTAACATCTGGCTACAATGGATTGGACTAAGCTTAATTGTTTTAAATAATCTACTCGGACTCTTCCTAATTCATACTAAATTGTGCACACTTTAGGATTATATCGAATATATGTTTAATTATCCTGACTTTAGATGTCGCCACTATCAGTTAGTGGTAGAGTCGATTGATATGCCTAAGTAAAATAATGGGAGAAATAACATTACTTTTACGACCAGAGTATAATGGATACTTAGGGACTTGGTTACGTCTGAACTTTCTAATACCCATTCGGTACATTTTATTTTTTATTGAAAATATTATTCAGCGGCAGCTTTACTGGATTTTTAACCTAATACTACTAGCATATGTTATCATGCAGGTTGCACAAATCAATTAAATACAAAACCTCAGAAAGTTAGAACAATTGCAAGAGGTGGCCAAATATTAGTTTCTTCACTTTAATGATTTTCGCATTTTTTAAAGGTGAAAACAGGCTAACGTATAATGTAAGGCACGAATTCCTAATTCTAAAGTGCCATGAATGACTGAATGCAGCTTTATAATTAAAGGCATGTGAAATTATAAGTTACTACTACGATTGATTTACTTCCTGATGACATGTATATTTCGTATGTTAACTTAAATGGGGTACAATGAATTATTCGCAATGCATGGCTCTAATTAGTTAAAATAATGTACAAAATGATATATTCTAATGACATACAATTTAGTTAACTAATGTCACATGCTATAAGGAATAAGTACATTATAAGTGCCCATATACTTTTTGGTAGAGCGCTCCCTTGAGTGCCTCCTAACTATTTTTTTTCATTTACTTGAGTTAGTCATAACTTTTAAAACAAAAGATGCTGAAAAAGTGACGTGGTATGACGAAACAAGTTGGAAGTGGCACTCAAGTGACATGCACACAATAAGATTTCTATGGCACTCTAGTTGAGCATCCATACACAAGTTTCGTGGCAATGTACGTTATCCCTTGGATTGATGTGAAACTGTATCATACATGCAACTCTATATGACATTGGCAAATAACTGAGTTTTTTTTTGTCACCATGATTTCCAGTTATGACCCAGAACATAGATTATGCCTAACCAACAGTTACTCTAACATATTTGAGGCTTTTAATTAACCTAAACCGTAATCTACTTTAGGGAATACAGTCTATTAGGTCATAAAAATCTACTTAAAATATCAATCCCTTATTCTGAGAGATGCAGTCTATCTAAATTATTCTAGAACTTTATAAACATGCAAATATTATCGTAGAATACAGTGGGCTATCTCGAAGTATGCATTATGTTAAATCTGTAATTCTATTTAAATTGAATATGCATATCTTAACTACATGGCAATTTATCTACATGCATCAAATATTTTAGAAATTTTAAACGGTATACTGATACAAGTATGCAAGGGATAACACCCATGTCAGCTCATTTCAAAATATGGAAAGTACGGATAATTAAAGATTTTTCGCCAATTTTAAAGTGACCCCTTATTATCTGTGTCAATCTTACTAAATCACCTCATCCGACTTTAGAACCCTTCTAGTTACGTATTGCCTATCTAATACATACTATAGAGACCATTTTAATCCTTATGCTAGATTGTCGATTAGGAATTCATATCAAGTTGCCTACCTCTCAAATTATATCGTTAGATATAATGCACATTTTAAAGTAGGCAATATATTCAACAAATATTCTAATCTAGGAATTTATCCCTTACTGTCAATAATGCTCTCGCGAATTTGAATCGCACATAAAAAGCCAAGATTGGCTGCGACCTTGGATACACAGTAAGGAAGCTCGTGGATCACTGCTTGAATGGGACTGCTTGGTATTTCGTGTGGCTTGAGGCTCGAGCGTTGGGGACAGTGGCAACTTCGTGTGCAGTTGCTATATCTCTCAGCTTTTAGTCTTAGTAACGCTAGCAGCAGTTTGACGGTGGCTCACGATAATCAGCGTTAACGCGTTTAGGAAAAATCGCGGTTCAGGACCCTACGAGCAAGGATTCTCGGGCTCAACATCAGTGCAGCTGTGGGAGTCCAGAAAAAGCAACAGCAGCAGAATCGCAGTCGGGCTCTTGACTAGTTGGCCAGCAGCAACTCAATACACGCAAGATCCCGTCAGGGAGAGAGCAGCTGGGGTGGACTGTGTGTTGGCAGAGATATTTCATCGAAGGACTTCGCTCTCTCTATCCCTACTCTCTCTACCTTTTATCTTTTTTTTTTTTTTTTGGAGAATTTTTGAGCAAGTTAATTGATGTGAATTTTCGCGAGTAACAATGGATGTGCCGCGACCCTTATGGATAACATTATTAATTTAGCCAAGACGTTGCAAAGTAGGGCCGAAGGTTTCTTTCTATTTGCATATATAGACCCAGATCCAAATATAATTTGAATTAAGTCTCGTGAAGGTGCCAATTGTGATTAAATTGAGCCTCATGCTTCACTGAGACATCTCAGCACAAGCCCAGTGAATCGGTGTTATAGGAGCCGAAATTTCCCTGCCTATTTATTGTGTGGCTTTGAATCGCTCTTTTATGGGGCTCATTTATGCTTTAATATTTTTGATGTATTAGCATTTGCATTTACCTTAAAATGGAAGGGCTTTTCCCTTTAATTAACTTTACTGTGGTCTTAACTACAGCCCTTGCGATATGTTCGCTAAGGCATAATTTCCTCACCATATATTCGGCAGCCCCATCGATAACAGGGCCTGATGTCACGAACTTCTT
>JAGVVM010007175.1:0-20819 GCA_019149425.1 Psidium friedrichsthalianum
GGGCCACTTCTAGCTCAGAAACTTCGTTGTTTGTGATCCACAATTTTATTAACGTCCGTTAGCATTATAAATCAGATATCTCTCGAATGATCTGATAGAACAGCTAAATAACAACCTAGTGGTTTCTAAAGTCAACTACCCAAAGTTGATTATGCAACTTACCGCTGGGGCAGGACATCTCCAAACTTCAAATGATTTCAGCTAGGTTACGTTCGGTCCAATAATTCAAAAGAAGTGCGTGGCGCAGGATTTCATAGGAACACGGTTTAATATAAAAGTGTTGCTTTCAATTTCACTCCACAAACAACAATGCGAGTAAATTTAATTCTTCTCATCATACTTCTCATCATACTCCATAGTGTGTGATTACACATTTTTGCTACAACAACAAAAACCGTTCTGTTTAGGACTCCCGATTATAGTAAACTAAGCTACAATCCGAGACATCCTCTAAATCTTTGGCGAATACCCTTTAATTGTCCAGCATCACCATGTAGACCTAATGGCACTACCGCGGTCGAGACTATGACAATTTTTTATAATTTTTTTTCAACTTTTTACTCGCTTTAGTCGAAAAATGTTAAATTGTCAGAATTTCAGCCTTTTCTTAATAAGTACGGATATCCATATCGGCATAATCATCAATTATGTATAAAATAAAATTTCTACACAAAATTACTGAATATGGTCCACTTATATCTATATGAATGATCTACAAACAGTGGAAACTACGGATTGTAGTTTTCTCTTTATTTTGTCATCTTACTTCTACACAGTCTACGCATGTGTCTAAGTACCTTTTAAAGTGGGTAGAATGTCTGCTTTTATCAGTTTTCTACTCTTTTCTAGAGATGTAATCAGGACGTTCATGCCATTACTGCACAATAACTGTTCTTTAGGTAAGAAGTCTTTTGGAAACAACTTTTTTAACTGTATAAGACAACATATATTTCGTTGGGAGACAAACATAATCTTACAATCCATTGGATACAATGCAATACCCAACTTTATTGAATTAAAAGAAATGAAATTACATTATTTGAAATCTCAAAAGAGTATCCACACATGTCCAAACTTAATACACGAAATTAAATTCTATCTAAAGGAAGTTAAATAAAATGTATTTTTTAACATCAAATTAACACCAGATTCTATAATTAAAAACATCTCTCACGAACTTGATGTCAACTTTATTATTGTTTCCTACGGTGAGCTTTGATTCTTCTTATTTAGTTTCCTTCGATTTATGAATCCCTATAGTGAATGCAACATGATTAGTTGCACCGCTATCTAGCTACCACGAACAAGATGGGGCTTCCGATAGATCAGATTCACAAACCATTGCAAGACTCATTACTTTTAGGCTCACTCTTAGACAACCATTTTTATATTTAACGCATCTTTCTTTACAGGTCCACTCTTCTTACAGAAGAAACAGAGACCATCTTATATTATCCGTCCTTTTTTAAATGTCGGTTTTTTTGGACCCAATTTGTCAAAAAGTACTTCATATGAACGAATTCCTTTAATGAGTACGATTTTGTGCCCCTTTCCTTTTTAACACCATAACTAGAAGCGACTACATAGCAATATGCACTTTACCTTCTACCATCTTCATCTTCTCCAACACCCCTTGCAATCAAGTCATTGATATTCCATGTCTGTCAGTAGTATTATACTTGTGTTTGAATATACAAACTCAGGTGGAAGAGAGTTGAGTGCTAAATGCACAACATACAAGCATAAGGAATATTAACATCAAGCGCCTTTGAGCTTTGTATTGTAGATTATCATCCTTAGAACATAATCCCTAACACTACAGAACCATCATATTTCAAACCTGAATAACTCGACAAATACATGCCCAACTTCAACATCAAGAGAATCGCAATTCTTGCCATCAAGCCCTCTATCATCTGTCTAGCAGTGATATCAACTACGAGTGAAGTCAGATGTTCCTATATGGATCGGTTCATAGATAGTAAGCAAATCCTATTACTCTTTTCCCAATAACAAAGTGTACTTTCTGGGATTCTGTACTAGCCTTAAGTGAGAGCTATCGGTTTATCCTCATTAATAGCAACATGAACATCTGCTAATTCCATACCAAATAGAAAATCCTCTCTCTACTTCTTAAAATTAGAACCAGTAAGAATCTTAATAGCTATGAATTGCTGTTCATAGAAAAAGTGACTAAAAAAATAATATTTATAATTAACATAATGTGAAAATTTTCCTTGAGAGTTACATATATAATCATATAATCACTTTTGGGCAGAAAACATAATATGCAATTGTAACTCTCTACATTACAGCGGCCATGAGAATTTGTTTTAATCTTCATTAATTCACCATATTAGGTATATGAAAAGACTAGATTGGTCAATCATCAACCATATGCCGTACATGTAATCCTCCATGAAATATATGCAATTACCTTCTTTGGAAGTATAAAGTACACATTAAAATAGGAGACATCCCAATATTTCATAAACTTTATTCATTAAACCCAAACTAAGTGTCCACTTTGGTGGTCACACTCAATTGAATTTTTTTTTAAAATTGGGATATAAACTATATATTTCACATTATACCTTATGCATGTAATTTCAGACTTAAGATTAGAGACAATCATCCAGAAAAAATTTACATGCCATGCTAATTTAATACACATTGACAATACATGTTAATCCATATACATATATAGTTGATAAATCATGCTCCACAGTATCTGTAATGCGGTATTTACATGTGAGCTTGTTCCTTGTATTTCGCAATCATAAAGAATACACATGAAAAATACTAGAAAAAACCACCCACTAAATATACTATTGAGATTTCATACATATTTCATTCCATACAAGCATCAAACATGTAAAATAAATGTACCATCTTGTAGAGCATGATCTGTACGAGCATTACCGGTACTGGAACACACATTTGGACTTGTCACGCCACCTTCATGCACACATTAAAGCCTCTATGCTTGGTCCCCATGCGCCGACACATGCAAAGCATGTATTTGAGTATCAGCCGTTCCTAAAAATTGATTCGATTGATTTTCCCGATCCAAACGCTATCCCTTGACCAAATCGACGAATTAGGTCATGCGACCCAATCGAAACTGGTCAATGACCGATTCGACCAGAAGGCCTGAGTCAATAATCAACCGATTCGGGTCAGGGTCACGGGTATGGTCAGATCACCAGGTCAGGTCGAATTCCTCCGGACGGAAGTGACATCATATGACATCACCCTGCACGTGCAAACACATTCGGGCCCAGTCTAGCAGCATGGGATAATTGGCGCGTAGCTACCACGCGTATTTCATCATGGCCACACTATCCAGTTCCTCCGTAATCTTTCATCAACTTGTTTCGTAGTGTTTGTAATTTCAGAGATATCAACACAATAGGAAACTCCATGCACCATTGGATTTGGTCAATGCAATCAAAACCATTATCCAGCAAAGCAGGAAAAATATACATTTTTTTAAAAAAAATCACTTTCCTTTCCAGTTCCAATTCTTGTGTGGTTCCCTAAAGAAACTTCCTACGTTTCATCGAGTCCACAGTATATGCCCACTCTTTTGTTTATATTATTATTATTATTACTACTGGGGTCCTTAGCACGTTCCCTTTTGCGGATTGTGTTGGTTAACATTGGAGCCTTCGACTAAATTAGATTCGAAGAAACTCCCCGAGCAACACGAGTGACCTCAAGGACTTCTCAGCGGTCAGAAGGTCAGCAACATCCAAGATAACATCCATTCAAAAAATAAAATTCGAAAATTAGCCAAAGCGTGATTCGAGATCCAAAACGTGTGGGCTCCATACCACATGTAAGCTGCGATTTTAATTCTTATGCAGCAACCCAAAATTATCACGTATAGATATGCGAATCACAATTTTATAAAGTAGAAGAATTGACGCACCTTGTTTCAAATCCATCGTTCTTGATGCAGAATAGCGACGATTCGATATTCAAGATCTTCTCCTCTATGACCCTCTTTATGTATTGGCTTTAATGAGATGCCCATCACGTATCATTTTCTAACGACTCTTTATGTGAGGTTATGTGGACATTAGGGTTTAGAGGAGGAACTTGAACTCTATTTATATAGTTTATAACCTAACCCCTAATTATGGATAAGGAAATAACTGCGCCCATACTATCCAGTTCCATATCTAACTAGAATTAGGAAACCTGATATCTTTCCATTATTAGACCAAAAATAATTACAATAATAATTAATAAAGCCCATATTAGATATATAAAATATATTCTCACAATGCAGTCATCCATCGTGAATTTGCCTTAGCTTATTGACCAGGTACGCTTGCCCCATTCTCTCCCCTGCTTTGAGTCATGTTAACACTACTTGGGTAGATAACTTGGAATCTGAGTCTTTCCTGGATGCCTTGTAATGATATTGTCGTTCTAGTGTTGTTTTGGGTTTTTCCTGGATGGCTTGTAATGATATTGTCGTACTAGTGCTGTTTTGGGTTAAGGTGTTTTTTCTTCGGTTCCACAGCTAGGCAGAACTTTCGCAGTGGATGAAGGAAATAAATTAATGCCATGAGCAACATGTTACAGATTCTCTTTGCACTATGACAATACCTGAAGGTTAGCATGAGTCCTACGTTTGGAGACCCACTCAAAGAAAACTTCCTTCAGGCAGTTCTGGAATCTGTTTAAGCTTCGTTATAGATCTCTTTGCATCATGTGATCTTCAACTAATGGTCCCTTGCGGTGCACAATAGTGTCCTCCTATAGTTATGATCAGATGAGAACTCTCTGCCGGGGCTCGATAAGCAAAACCAGCATTCTTTTGACCGGAATTTCAATCACAACTGAGCTTAGAAAAGGATACATGAGCACAGCAGCAGTAAACTGACTTATTAACATTAGCAACTCTTGACCTATTTCAATTCCGAGAACCGCTTTCATCTTCGTCCTGCAAAACTGTACTTTAAAGTTGCAGTCAGACAAACCCCTCTTCGGTATTGTTTCCCTTGCATCTCCATCATGTTGGAAGTTGCGTTTTTCACATATGGACATGGCCCCAAAAACAAGCAAATGGGCCTTATGCATTCATTGAGTTGTTCTTAGCTTGAGCCACAATGGGCCTCTCTCGGCCTAATAATAGCTCATATTTCTATGATTTTCTTTTAATTAAGTGTACCTTGTAATTTCCTTTTGAAATTAACTGCATTTTTTTTATGATGTCCTCAGAGTGAAGGAAAGAACGCATAATGAGATCAAGATCTTGGCAGTTACTCGTATTATTTTTTTTTTTTGTGTGCAAATCTTAGTTGCAAAAACCGCAGTCACGAGAATGACAACAAACATCACCGCTTGACTCACCATCTTCAATCCTCAAGGACACTGCAATGTCTCTCCCTCGGCTCCACTCAAGATCTCTCTCTCCGCTAACAATACGTAATGTGTTCGAACCAAAAAAAAATGTGTTCTTTGTTTTTTTCCTTCTTCTTTTCTTGCATGTGAAGTACGTAAAATTGACAAAAAAAAAAAAGTACGTAAAGTTGACCACGCCGTGGCATGCGACAGATACGTCGAATGCAGGAACCCACCACGCGCCTAAGCCGAGCCTCCGACTGGAGCTCAAATGACGTCGACCCCCACTTAACCACGCTCCAAACCCGACACGAGACTCTTCAGAAAGAACTCATTCGCCCTGGGCAAGGCGGAGTGACAGTGAGCTCGAACATTCGTGTAGCAGGCGCTTTTGAATGAAGGGACTGACCTTGGCGTGAGCCAGAGGAGCGGAGTCCATGAAAACGGTGGCCTTCGTGTGGGTGTTACTTAACAGGGACAACTTTGCTCGCTTTCTCGACGGAGAAGACGAGGGTCCATTCGGCGTTCACGTGGGCGTCGGAGATGTTGAAGGAAGAGAGAGACGGGCCGTGTCAAGGGAGAACGTCCGAGATACTTAGAAAGGAATGCCCACCAAGAAAATTGGGAGGCATGCGTTGGATGAAGTTCTCAGATACGCGACATATGATACATGATGCATTACGTGGGTTGGGTTTTACTCTATGGTGTTTCCTCGAAGGTATTCGTCTAGAGAAATGAGGCCATTGGACACACATCTCAAACGGGTGGATCGGGTCTAATTTATATCGGATTGAAAATAGTCTGACCAAATTAACCAATTTACATAAAGCATAGTCGCACACATTCCTATTCCTGAATAGACTCGAACCAAATCCATTTTTAGCAATATTTTTTTTTCTTCTGGAATTGTTGCCCTTGTAGAGGGAGCGGCTTCATGAACTAGCTCCTTGAGTTAGTGAGGGAACTCGAGTTCATTTATGCATGGAGGCGTGAAGGCAGTTGTGAAAGTCCGACCTAAGCCATCCATGAATTATGAAACACGTTTAGGCTTTGGTTCGATGTTAACATGACCTTTTCTTAGTTTTATGGTTCACTTAAGCATCAGACTATTGTTTCCCTTTTATCTTGTCGATAACGCATATTTAATTATATCTGTTTCTTACTTTCAGGTGCGTTTTTTTTTTTTTTTTGGGTAAGGACTTTTGTTTAATGAAAAATGAACGATTTAGAACTTGTTTTCCTAAAAACGATCGCTCTTCTCTTTTACAAAAATGAATGAGCAAAAATTATTTTTATCATCTACAAAAATAGTTAGACATAATTCTTCATTGGTATCGAAAATATTTTTCATTGGCTAATTATTTCAAGCAATAAAAGCCGATTATTTTAAAGAAAATATTTTTCAAATCATTCATTTTTTAACACCCATTTCAGCCCCCTGTTTTTTTATCATCCTCAAACGCCGGCCGTGAATCCAATTTTGAAGAAAGGAAGAGAAATGGGGGTGAAGAGGAGGAGATCGAACCGCAGCCCAAGACCGAGCAAAAAAGGAAGGCTGTAGCGAGTCAAGTCAACTCCTCGAGCGGTATTTTTATTTTAGCGAGTCAAGACCGACCAAAGTGAAGACAAAAGAGAAACTGTCTAGATGAATTGGAGGTGGTAAACCAAATGGATTGAATATGGTTCTTGTGGCCCATAAAAGCGCGTTTCGTAATTGACTTTGAAGAAATACCTTTGAGAAATTACAAATACCTTTAAATTAAAATGGCTTTTCGAAATATAAATAATATTTAGTAAGCAATATTTTAAAAACATATTGAGAATCAATTTTTCCTCAAATGTCGTTTGGTAAAAACTACACTTTTGTAAATGATTCTTTCCATTTTTTTTTTTTTTTTGTAAAAAAGCAAAACTCTTAAATTATTTGCCGCTGAAACTAGGGCGCACGAGGCAGCGCGCCACCTCATGTTAAAATATTTCTTATTGTGTGTTCGGTAGGTATGATCTTCACAAGTGAGCCAGTCACTTTCACTTGCTACTTTCTTGCGAGATAGAAACCCAGAAAGTAAAATTCCGAATGCATGGTATTAACACAGGAAGTGCGCCATTAAGATTGCCCGAAGAGGTGGACATGGCGAAAGCTAACTTGAACATCACCCAACTGCTTTAACTGTACAAAAGAAACATATTATAAGCCTGAAACTTCAATATCTATATATACCCGAAGATACCAAGAATGCAATTTGCGGTGCCGGCAAGCAACGTTAGACCGCCACAGTCAGATTCGGCAGTAAATACCACGTCGTTGCATGTCACAGATACGTCAAATGCGGGAACCCACCATGCGCCTAAGCCAAGCCTCCGACCAGAGCTCAAAACGGCATCGACGCTCACCTCACCACGCTCTAAACCCGACACGAGGCTCTTAATGGAGAGCTCGTTCGCCCTGGGCAAGACGGAGTGAAAATGAGCTCGAACGTTCGCGCGGCTCGCGGCTTTCTGAATGAAGGGACTGACCTTGGCGTGGGCCAAAGGAGCGGAGTCCAAGTAGATGGTGGCCTTCGTGTGGGTGTACTTAATCGGGACGAGTTTGCTTGGGTTCTCGACCAAGAAGACGAGGGTCCACTCGGCGGCGACGCAAGAGTCGGAGACGTTGAAGGAAGAGAGACATGAGGCCGGGTCGAGGGAGAAGTTGGGGGACATGGTCGCGGGTATGGCTAGGAAGATGATGATGGGGAAGCAGAGAGAAAGCGTCAAAGCTGCGAGGCACGGCTTGCGACACCGACGAGAACGACGGTGGTTCTCTTGAAAGGAGGAGGACATTGTTCGCTGATGGTTGTACCGGCTCAGTTTTGCTCAGAACTTGGGATCGACCACTATCTCCCTTCGACTTTATACAGCTGACTCGAACCCGAAAGCGCGTGGGGTCTGTCGGTTCTGACTTTATGAAACGACACCCGGCGAACGATCGCGACGCGCACACGAGGAACGTTACATTGGTTTCCTTTTCAGAGGCTCGGCTTAGGCGCATGAAAAATGCTTTTTTTTTTTTTTTCTTTACGGTACTATAACGGTATAATTTCAATTGTAAATTCGCACATTATTACTGCGTGTCTTATATAAAATACTCATTGATTGAAAGATCGTATGATTAGCAAACTATCAAATTAGCAGCTCTCTTGTTGCGCATGATGAGTTCCCATATTTGACGTATCTGTGACATTCAACTGACATGGTATTTACCGCACGTTGGTGGACGCATTCCATCTTTGGCTATGGTGCAGGGATCACCATTGTTGGGGAAGTTAGAAATCTCAGGGAAAGTGCTTGGATGACCTCTGACGCGTGACGTGTGGGTCTTTCAATGAGTCGAAGGAAAGCTCAAATATTGGATTTTGACTCTGAATGTCTGAGAAGAGGGAAGAGTGGCCAAAAGGCGGCGAGGTCAGCCCTTTGTCCCACGCCAAGGTCAGCCCTTTCGTTCAGAAAGCGGCCTCACGAACGTTCGAACTCATTTTCACTCCGCCTTCCCCAGGGTGAACGAGCTCCCTATTAAGAGCCTCGTGCCGGGTTTGGCGCGGAGTGAGGTGGTGATTGATATCTTTGTTGACATCCGATATTTGATTATTTCATTTTTGAAAAATTCATAAAATTAAAAAATTAATTTTGAAAGCTTTGGCCAAGTCCAAAAAATTATTTTTGAACAAAAAATAAATTTTCATATTTTTCAGCATTTTTTACATTTTATTTTTTGAAAAATTCATTAAAAAATCCATAAAAATTCATAAATTGAAAAATAAAATTTGGAAGCCTTGACCAAGTTTAGGGAACCATTTTTGAACAAGATATGAGTTTTCATATTTTTCATATTTTTATATATTTTCATAAAAATATAAAAATACTTGAAAATTCACCAAAAAAAAACATTTGAGACCACAAAAATACACAAAAATAGTCAATATTTTTATTTTAAATCCCTTTTCATTTTGGTCAAAGAAAATTTGAAAAAATTGATTCGAGACTATGGGTTCCTTAATTGAGCATATTCTCGAATCAATCCCCAAAAATCCCAGAAATTACATTTTATCACTTTAAATTTCCATTTTTAGATTTCTAGAGTCATGAAATTTCCCTGTAATTTTTAAAATTTCATTTGAGTCCAAAAGTTCAAAGAATTTTTCAATTTTGTGAAAAACGTCTAAATTGCACAGAAAATTTGCAAATTAGTCCTTGGTTGCTTTAAAAATTAAATTTTAAATTTTTTAGAGATTAATTGAAAATCTAAGCATGTCACCCTATGGTTTTTGACGCCTTGAATCCATTTGTGGCATTATTTTAAGCTAAAAAGGCGTCTAGGGTTCGGTTTTCTCAAAATGGATCATCGAGTTAAGTTTGAAATTTGGGGTTTTATTCAATTTGACCCCAATTCTGTCCAATTCTCACATTTTCTAATGAAGTTCATGCCCCCGAATTCAATTTTAAGTTTAATTTGGGAGATTTTGACATATTGAGGGTCAATTTTGCAATTTCACCCGGTCAAGTCTGCCGAGTCAGATAGGATCTAACCTAGTGACTCGGTTGTGCACCTTCTTCCCCATTTGGTCTCCCGCACAAGTCCAGCTTTGGCAGACGAACTTTGAAACTCAAATAGGTGGTCCTCTTGGCCACAATTGGCGACACCATGAGTTGGGCATAGAAGCCCTTGAGGGTCTGCTTCAAACCCACCTAGCCTCCGTCACTTTCTAGCCCAAAATAAACGATTAATTTGACATTCACCCAAAGATTGTTACATAATCAATTCCCGTACAATTATAGTAGTAATCTAATGTTGAGCTGAAAATTGACTTTTGATGTTAGGATATGGATCCTCCGCGGTACGAATAACTTACCCTAAAATGACCAAAATACTTCCGTGTCTCTCTCCAGTGATTCACCAATCACATCTAGCCCAGCTGATTGTCAAAAGGCTGTTCCTTGGGCCTAGGCCTCAAAGTGGACGAGGGCTTGATCCAGAGAAATTCCATCTAGCCCACGATTGTTAGCCCAACACCAGATTGGGTTTCTCACTTTCTCATAGGAAAGTAGCAAGTGAAAGCGAATCACTTGCTTGCCGAGCAGCTCCTAAGAGTCCCTGTTTTGGCCTTTTTTCACAGAGGCGGCTTGTTCTGTGTCCGGTCCGGAAATCTCGGAGAAACCAGACGTTTGCTTGAAGGTTGTTCGGTGTTTGTGGTTTCTATCCTCAACTAACAGAAGTTTCACTCTGATTCAGTCATCCACTGTGACTTTCCCTTAGCTTATTGACGAGGTAACGCTTGCCCTATTCTCTCCCCTGCTTTGAGTCATGTTTTACACTACTTGGGTAGATAACTTGGAATCTGAGTCTTTCCTGGATGGCTTGTAATGATATTGTCGTTCTAATGTTGTTTTGGGTTAAGATATTTTTCTTCGGTTCCATAGCGAGGCTGAACTTTCACAGTGCCCGCGAACCATTCGATGATATGCCTCTGAGAGGAAGTTATAACGTAGTTATGGTTTGCATGATATAATTTGCTTCATCAGCCATTAGAAGCAGTTTTGATGCATAATCAAGTATCTATCTCTATGTTCCCATGTTATCAATGGCTTCACGCAAAATCCATGGCCTGAGTGTTGACCCCAGAAACATATGCACCGGTTTGCTCTTCTTTTGTTACACGTAAGATCGGGAGCTGCCCAAATTGAAGGTGGAGTCCATGGGCTGGTCTCCTTGGAAAAGAAACCATTCTGAGATTCCTCTTCCTCTCGGAAGTTGATCTTGCCAGGTTAAGCAACATCAAATTGAAGGAGCTGGCCATTGAATGACATCCATTGTGTTGTTGGCATCGAATGAGGAAATAACTGCTAGGGAGTAGGTCGTGGTCGCCAGAGCTCTCTTCATGTTCGTTGGAACTTATCTCGAGCTCCTTTTTTTCGCCCTCGCTTATCTCAAGATAACATGGCGGATCATATCAATCTGTGGGCGATTCTTAGATAAGGTTAGGTAGGGATTGAAGTGGGGAACCATCGCGGTTGGCTTTTGCTATTTAAAGGTATCAGTGTTAACTTGATGAAGAGCTATACCGTTCACATTGTATTTCATGTTAAGGGCTGTCCGGTTTGCGGAAGTCTTGGCTTTCATTTTAACAGAAATGAAAATATTTTTGTCTTCATTTTCTATATTAATTGATTGATTATATCGCATGGGTCATGGAGTAGGCACTTGCAATGCTTTCAGAGTTTACAGTGTATTGTGAGAAATTTCACACATATATCTCTCTGTATGTTTTTGTAAGGGAAACGAAGCCACCGCCATCGTTATGTGGGATGTCGGATGCTTTTAGAGAGAGAGAGAGAGAGAGAGAGAGAGAGAGAGAGAAGAGTTGGGTGAGAGATTTGAGTGAGGGTCCATCATGACTTGAGGTGCAAAGAGGGAGAAGAGCCCGCGAGGAAGAAGAGGGAAGTGGACGGCCAAATCACCAGCCACGTTCGCGGTGATCTCTCTCGCTCGTTCATCATTTGGTAGACTTGGGCTTAGCTTTGTTTAGATAAGTTTGGGCGGCTGTGTTTGAACTTCAGCAAAATTGGTTTTGGTTCAACAGAGAGGGCCTGATATAGTAGGCCCAATATTCTTTACCCGTGGCCTGGACCCTTTGACCTAGACTGTCCTTATTCGAGGCCCAGGCCCGGATCTCCACTTTCGGATTCTTTAAAAAGATATCGAAAAACTTTACATTATTAGAAAACAATACAGAAATGGCTTAGAAATACTTTACATTATTAAGAAAAAAAATTAAGCAAATGGCTTAGAAATAAGTTGCAAACATGTGGTATGATTTTAGCATTTGATTTAGCCTAGTGTCATTTAGTGAGTTTGCTTTTTAGTTGGAGAGTTTAGTTGTTACCTTTGATATAGCTTAGGTTTAAGTGGATTGTTATTTTGGGTAAAAAAACCGGACCCATTTGGAATTAAGCTCATGCGGATTGCTGTTCTGGGGCTTAGAACAAAACAATGTGTTATGCATTTGTTCGAGAGAAAGTTAATTTTCATATTTGAGGCATCTTCTATAACGAATATTGTTCTTTTACGAGATAAAAATATTTAAAATGATAAAATTTCGATAAGGGAGCTTCGTTCTCATTGAAATGTAAAATTAATTTGGATGGGTCGGTGACATAACAAATAGATCCATAAAAAGAAGAAATGGATCGGGTAAACGGGCATGGTGTCAAGCGGAAGGCTGGACAATGTTGTTTGTCATCTACCCGCCTGGTAGCTTCCCTTTTCATAACTAACCTTCTCTCTCCCTCTTTTATATACGTAAAGTCCACTGATTCAAAAACCCGTCCCTCACATCTTCAAAAATCCCATTTTGCTCCTACTCTCCTCCGGTCCTTTTACGAGTCGTGGTGACAGGGCAACCAAAGTTTTCCAAGCTCGAGGACTTGATTGTGCTAATCGGCTAATAAGTGCCGTTTCCATACCTAGAACTTGGTGGAATTGCTCATTTAAGTGATCAAGCATGGTTTCACTGATTATGATCCCAAAAGTCTTTGAGTCGCTATGTGTTAATGCAAATGTTCTTTCGTGGTTTATTATTTTCCTAAGTTAGTCTTGCCTGATATTAGGGATAGCATACATGCTTTAGATTGAGGCTTGTCTCCGCTTCCTTAAGATGCTAGATATTTCTGATCCACAAGTTCCGCGCACAAGTGGCGGGTGAAGAGTATACGACACTACGCCATACTATTGAATTAATAAGAGAACTCTAATAGTCAAATGACCACATACAAGCCTCAGCACAACTTGAAAATTGCTCGTGTGTAAAGGACATTTCCAAGATGTATCAAGAAAAGAACAAACAATTTATGGAAAGTGCCGAGCATATATATAATATATATATATGGGATCACTTAAATGCTAAATCGGAGAAAAAACGATCACTTTAGTGTCAACGGCAAGAAATTCAAGCGATCTTGTCGGAATTGGCACTTAAATAATTATTTTTCAAAAAATTGACACTTAAGTGATCTAAAAAATAATCACTTTATTGCCAAAGTGAGAGTCGTATATAAATATTGGCACTTGAAGTGTCCTTACATGAAATAAAAAAAAAAAATTGGTTTCTTATTTCCCTAGATTTTGTGTGATGGCTCAAGTGATGCTGAGAAAGGCGTGCTCTTGGTCGGAGGCTGCCACGATGGTCCTAGTGGCTAGGAAGTGGCGGTGAGTGGCGGTGAAGGTGGTCGAGGGAGAGGGGCTCGTGAGACGAGAGCTGTCTTCGGGGATCAACACTAAGAGAGTTCGGCGAAAATTAAATCTTTTCCCTCTTTCTTTCTCTTGCCGTGTCCTGCCCGGTTGTTCTATTTGTTAAACGTCCGGGACCCTTTAAAATACAAGAAAAGACTATGTTTCTTCTTTGGCACAATCGAAAGAAGCCACCATTTGAACGCTTTTATAAAAATTTGAAATCGAAAAGTCTAATTTCACGCGGATATGCTAAATTGACACCTGTGTGTAGTCAACGTAGTAAGGACACTAATCTATTTCTCCTTCACGAAATGACACTTGCCGCAATTGTGGATCTTATCTCGAATCTCTAGTTTTGATGAATTTGAACGTCGGGAAAATTCAAGTATCAACATCGGTTTTCTTTATGAAAAGTTATTACATAAAAATAACTTTGATGTCTCATAATTTTATCATGATAGGAAAAATACATAGTTTACCTTGATGCCAAATTGACAAATTTTGTTCCATAATAAATGAGCATTTGTCAAAATTATGTTTGCTGATCCTATGTTAATCCAGTTTATTTGAGTGATCTATGTACTTATCAAGCGAGTCGGTAGCAATCTTTTTAATCAAAGGTATAGTGTTGGTTATTTTGATGCGTAAGTTATCAACTTAAAGATGTGGCGCAGTGAACTTCCATTTAAAAGCACAACGTAATAAAAAAATTCTCTAAAATTATATAAAAGAAGAAGAACAATTATATTGGTTTATTGGAAAATTGTATTACAATTGCATTTTTTGTTTCATTTCTAATTTAGATGTTTTATATTAGTTTATTGGAAATGTATGCATAGCTATTGCTATGCCTACGTTGAAACATACTTGAGTGGCAATTACATCCTACACTGCAAACACTTTTGATTGGCATACCTTGCCAACTTCAGTCCTCAACAGCACATTCTTTCACCTACTAGGCTTCTCCTGATCTAGCAAACAATAGAGATTTCCCCCTTAATGAAAAACGTGGTACTGAACCCATTTTGAAATTACCAAGTTGATCTAGGAACGTTATCCCATTTCAATGTACAATCGGTTACTTCCTATGCCCCCATTGGTATTGACGCAAAAATAAATAATAAATAATTAAATATACGTTAGCTAACTATCTTAAGTGAGTCATACAAATATTTTTATTTTTTTATTTTTTTTTATTTTCGTTCTTCTTTTGTTTTTTTTTTCTTGATGGTCCCAGCGAGGGTCGTGAAACTCTCGCTTGTGATTGGCGGTCCTCATTGGACTTTTAAGAAAAAAGAAAGAAAAAAAAAGGAAAAGGAAAACCAAAAAAATAAATAACTATCTTTTAAATTTTATTCTGCAAAGTTAACACTCTAATGAAATACGGGTGTTGAACTATAAAATCCTTTGGTGTTCATGGATACTAACCTCCACTGAGACCCTCACCCGCCCACCCCACCAGGGAACGGAACTGCCGATGCTTTCCTATGATGTCAATGAGAGAATGAACCTACCCGCAACACCCTCTCCCTCTCCCTCTCCTCTCTTAAGAATGAAGGGCAATGGGCAGGAGATGAACAACGGGCGCGGGAGAAATGAAACCGCCTTTTGCTAGTAGATAGCTAGCTAAGAGATGGCCTTTTACGCATGGGAACAAGCTTTTTGCCTGGTAAGAAAATGGTGGTTTTCCTTTGAGGTCTCTCAAAGAATTGCTTGGAGAAAAGTGGCAAAGACTGAAAGTTGATGGATGGATACGACAAATCTGGTCAGCATTTTATAATTATCACTTTAAGGGAAAGGGAAGAAAAAGATTGGTTAATGGAATGCCCCTTCGTATGCTTGATCGTCATTGTTGCGTCTTTTCTTTGATTGCATGAACCCATGCATGAGTTGGCAATAAGGGTGAGCATGGCTCGAGAGTAGAACCTAAAACCTGAAAACTGGACCAATGAAACCGATCAGTTTCAGGTTCTAAAGTATGGAGGGTAGGTTTCAGGTTCCAAAACTTAAGAAACTTGTGTTCTGATGGAAGGTTCTAGGTTTTAGTTAGGTGGAACCTGGAACCGGAACTTGGACTCTAGAGCAAATTTTTATATTTTTTCTTGGTATATGTGTCTTTGCGTCTCCTGCGGTATTCCATAATATCCAATGACTGAGTATGTAATTCGGAACCACTTTATTATTAAAACTTTTACTTTGTTAATGTTTCATATTTTTCGTCTCTAAATATGAGTTGTGGTCAGTGAATTTTAGAGTAGGTGATGGTGACATTAAATGTGATTATTCACTATATCGTTTCAACTAAGAATACATGTGGAACCTGAAACCGACCCTGAAACCTGTGATAGCGTAGGGTCTAGGTTTCAGGATATGTAAAGTAGGTTCCATGTTCCACAAAATGAGGAATCTATATAGACGGGTAGTTTCAGGTTTCCAAGTACTAAAACTGTACAGAACCTAAAACCGCTCACCCTTAGTTGGCAATGTGCAATGGCCCTTTTTTTGACCATCTCTGTATCTCATGACACCATACCACACAAGACTCCTAAACATGTTTCCTCTGGAGATGAGGGAACAGCAAGTGGGCGAGCTGGTTTTTTCCTGAGTTAAGTTCCGTGATTGAAAAAATCCTTTGATATTCATCCATGGATGGAATATTTGACTCTCCTTCGTCCCTCCTTCCCCCTCCTTCGCCCCTACACACTCTCGGTGGGGTCATCGCATCCGCCAACAATGTCCATCGTCATCACTCCCTCCTCTCCTTCGTCTTTGTAGAATAATCTTAAATATGGCCCTTGGCACACGTGGCGATCTCGAGTGATAATTTTTTTTTATCGAATGTCTTATAAATTGTTTTTTCTCATTTTTATTTTTATTTTTTTCTTGCCAGCCACAGGCAACGGCCGAGGCTAGCCTCGCCTAGACCATCACGGCCGCGAGCGAGGCCGCGTTGCTGGACTATTGCAAATGGTGGCTAGGTGCCTTGTCCATATCTCATATCTGAATTGCATGTATTGACAAATGCCTTTCTCAACGTCATCAACACGTAGTACGAGGAAAAAAAACATCAAAAAAAAGCCAAATCGCAAGATCCATCATCGTGGGCATAACGGACAAGGCTCTCAAAAAAACTGCCCCGCTTTTTCAAGATTCTCAACGTGCCCCGTTCTTCACGGCGATGAGAAGGAGCAGGTGGGTAGAGGCAGAGCTGGTCTTTTCATAGTAAGTTACGTGATTGACATACTTTGTAGAATGAGAATCTATAATATTCAAAACCATGAATATTAACAATAAAACTATATATCACGAACTGCATTAGAGAAGTGGGCTTCGTTTTGACATAATATATAATTTTAAAATTTGCTAATATAATGGTCGTTGGGTGAATGGTGGAATAACCACGTGTTATGAATTACAAAATTTTGAATGAGTGGATCTCATAATAATTTTTAATTTATATATCATTTATTTCTTATGACTCGGAATAGACTGTTAATATCGAGAAATTGGATTTGAGATGCAATTGCAATATTTCTAAGTACCATTCTAAAAGAAAGAGAATAAATACTAGAAATAAGAGACGAGCACGAGTTGGCAATGTGCAATCTCTCTTTTTTTGACCATCTCCGTATCTCATGACATCGTACCACACAAAACTCCTAAACATGTTTACGTCATCTATGTAGCCGACCCACAAAATACAAAAGAAGAGAACATCCAAATCGGTCATCCACACTCATCACTCTCCTTCGCCTCTCGGTGGGGTCATCGCATTAAAAACTCATTCTCCTTCGCCCCTCGGAGCCATCGCATCACACTCGCCCTCCTTCGCCCCTCGGTGGTGGGGTCATCGCATCCTCCAAACATGTCCAATCGCCATCATCACTCCTCTCCTTCGTCTTCGTAGAAAAATCTTAAATGTGGGCTTATTGGACACGTGGCGATCGCAACAGATGCGTGGGGCACCTAATATTTCCTCAAATATAAAACAAGCCAATGCTGAGAACATCCGAATGCCTCCTCATTCACTCAAATTCCCTTCCCCCCCCCTCTATAAAAACAAGCCAATGCTGAGAACATCGAAATTGCAGGTCGTCCACACTCACTCTCCCCTTCGCTCCCAAGTTCTGAACCGAACTCGCCCTGTCGTCCGCAGAGAGCCAGTACAAGCCAGTCATACAGCGGACCATGTCCTCCGTTCCCGTGACCGAGCAAGAGACCCACCGCGGTTCTCGTCGTCGTTGTCGCACAAGGTGATCAAACCGTGCCTCACAGCTTTGACGCTCTCTCTCTGCTTCCCCATCATGGGGTCCTAGCCATACCCGGGGCACACGGGGCCCCACCCGGCGTCGGGGGACCCCTCGCGTCTCCGATCCGGGCAACCGAACGACCCCGTTTTTCCTCGTCGACCGTTTTGTCCCGTCAAGGTTGAGCAACCAGGCCAGGCCTCCATCCTTTTGGACTCCGCTTCCTCCTGGCCCCCACCCATCAGTCCTTTCCTAGAAGAAAGCCGCGAGCCGCACGAACGTTCGAGCTCATTTTCACTCCAACTTGCCCAGGGCGAACGAGCTCTCTATTAAGAGCCCGTGTCACGGTTTGGAGCGTGGTGAGGTGAGGGTCAATGCCGTTCTGAGCCCCGTCGGAGGATCGGCTTAGGCGCGTGCTGGGTTCCCGTATTTGACGTGTCTGTGACATGCAACGACGGTGGTATTTACCACCGAACCACGAAGGGCAGTCTGACGTTGCCGTCGGCAGCAGCAATTGCATTTGGTCTCTTCGGGTATAGTCCCCCCCCCTTTTCTTATAATATGTTTCTTTTGTACACTCAAAGCGGCTTTGTGATGCTCAAGTTTTTCACTTCCAACTTGGCCCAGGCGAAACGAGCTTCTCTATTGAATAAGGCCCGTGTTCCCGGTGTTTTTTTGGAGCCTGGGTGAGGTGGGGGTCCAATAGCCCCGGTTCTGAAAGCTCCCCGTCGGGAAGGTCGGCTTAGGCGTCGGTGCTGGGTTTTTTCCCGTATTTTTGACGTTCCTGTTGACATGCAACCGACGTGGTATTTTTACCACCGAATCCAGAACAGTGGGGCGACAGGACCTGACGTTGCCTTCGTCCGCAAGCATCAATTTGCCAATTTTCCGTGGTTCCTCTTCCGGGTAAATATATAGATTTACTGAAGTTTCCATTGCTTTATCATAGGTTTTTTCTTTTGTACCTCCAAGCGGCCTGTGTGTTCTCAAGTGAGCCTTTTTCGCGCATGGAAAAATTCTTTCCGGCATCTTAATGGCGCAACTCCTTTGGTGTTTTTAGTACCATTGCTTCGGAATTTTTCTTCCTGGAAGTGCTTTTTTTCCCAACAAAAGAACCGGGATGCTTGAAATTCCCAGAAAAACCGAAAACAACTATTTCCTCCTCTGATTGTCATCTTAGGGGCCAACACATTTTGGGATGCCGGCCTTAAAAGTTTTGGTAGACTTTCCCTGTAGAATCGATTAATTATTCCTACCCACTAATTTCCTTTTACGATGATCCATTTGTTTTTCCCTTTAATCTATTGACTCATGCATGTATGAAAAGCCTACAAATATTCGAAAATTTTCCACAGCTATTACAGGTCATAATGATTTTTTTGCTAGTAATAACAGTCCTTCCGAGCGATTTGGTGAGAAATATCCGTACATGGTGGGCCCCCACAAATTTCTTTCAAAAGGGTGGACCTCAATTTTTTTTTTTTTAATTTTTACTTAATTACTTTATTTTTTTGTGCCCAACAAACCTGTTTTTAATTGTTTAATTCACCAGTAAAAACTGTTACATAATGATTCCCGCGTAACAATTTATAGCTATTCTGATCTTGAAACTTAAAAAAAATTGACTTTTGGGGTTTAAGGATTGGATCCCCTGCGGTTACGAATAACTAACCCTAAAATGACCAAAAATTACTTTTGCGCATTCTCTCTCTCTCCTCTCTCTCCCTCTCCTCTCCTCTCTCTCGGTATTTCCCCACAATTTCATCAAATTTCCCTAGCCCCAGCTGATTTGGTTCCAAAAAGGCTTGTTTCCTTTGGGCCTGGCCTCAAAGTGGCGAGGCTTTGGATTCCAAGAAGAAATTCCATCCCTAGCCCACGATTTGTTTTTTTAGTCCCAAACACGCAGATTGGGTTGTGCCTTTTTTCTCACAGGAAAATAGCAAAGTAAAGTGGAATGACCTTTTTCGCTTTGCCGAGCAAGCTCGAGAGTCCCCGCTTTTGCCGTTTTTGTTCACAGAGGTCGGTCTTTTTTCCTCTTTGTCCGTCCCGAAATTCTCCAGAGAACCAGGCGTTTTTTTTTTGCCCTTTGAAAGGTTTTGGTTTTTTTCGGTGGTTTTTTGGTTTTTTTTCTATCCTCAACTAACAGAATTTTTTTTCACTCTGATTCAGTCATCAACGCGGGAAAACTGTTGACCTTTAGCCCTTTTTTATTGACGCGGTTAACGCCCTTTGCCCCTATTTTTTATCTCCCCCATGGGGCTTTTTGATCCATGTTTTTACCACTACTTGGGGTAGATAACCTTGGAATCTGTAGGTTCCTTTTCCTGGGATGGCTTTGGTAATGGGGATGTTTTCCGTTTTTTCTACATGCTGTTTTTTTGGTGGTAAGATAGTTTTACTTTTTTTGGTTTTTCCATGGCTTAGGCCTGAACTTTTCGCAAGTGGCCCGCATGAACCCGTTTTTTCGATGATTGCGCCTCTGGAGAGGAAGTTAATTAAGCATGAAAATTAACTTTGCTTCAGCAGCCATTATAAAGGCAGTTTTTTTTTTTTGAATGCCAATAATCAAGTATCCTATCTCTTATTGTGTTCCTTTCATTGTTTTGGCAATGGCTTCACGGCAAAATCCATGGGCCGATGTTTGAAAACCACCCCAAAAAGCATAAGTGCAACAGTTTTTTTTTGCTCTCTTTTTGTTACAGGTTTAAGATCGGACTGCCCAGAATTTGAAAAGGGTAGTCCCCCCATTGGCTTTGGTCCCCCCTCCTTTTTAAAAAAAAAGAAACCATTCTGCAAAAAAAAGTTCCACCTTTCCTCTCGGATTGATCCTTGCCAAGTTTTAAGCCCAAACATCATAATCCAAGGAGCTGGCCCCATTGAATGACATCCATTTTGTTTTGTCTTGGCATCGAAGTGGAGATAATCCTTGCCCTAGTGGTTGTGGAGTT